>JARQOC010004410.1:0-10139 GCA_033576535.1 Allobates femoralis
GTACTAGCCTGTGCACATTATGCAGATTATTTTCTATGTAGTCATTTTTTAGACACTTTTCCTGTTTTATAAAATGATATAATTTAGTGCAGTATTGATAAATTTCACTCACTGTGTTTTACTATGATCAGCAAAGTATTCGAACAATCTTGTTATTTTTCTTTTCACTATGTAAAAACTATGTAATCACGTATCAAATAGTTTCTTATTGTTTTGATTATATGTTTATGTCTGGAAAAAGTATCACTCTAAGGGCTCGGACATACATCAGTGAAACTGATGCGGAAAACTAGCGTTGCTCTTGGACCAATGTTAACTAATGTCCGAGAGCACATTTCCAAATCTCCCGCGCATTTTCCGCATTCGATTCTTGGATTGCGAGTCAATAGCAACATGCTGCAATTCTATGCGAGTCACGGACGAGACTCACCAATGCAAGTCTATGAGTCCGACAAAAAACTCGGATTGCACTCGGAAAGCACTCGCACCATCCGAGTCTGATGCGAGTTTTAATTGCTACATTACCATTCTGTAGCTCAGACAACTGTAGGAAATGCACCTGTAAATGATTATACAGTAACTAGCTGCTGAGGAAAAAAACTGATTGCACTCGGAAAGCATTCGCAAGCCACACTGAGCAAAACTAGGATTACACTAATCCGACTCTCGGTTCCGAGAATCGGACAGTTTTTACACTCTGATGTGTGTCCATACCCTAAGGCTCCTTTCACACTGTGTGTTTTCGGTCTGTTTTTGCTCATCAGTTTTTGTAGCCAAAACCAGGAGTGGAACATTCAGAGAAAAACTATAATAGAAACATGGGCACCACTTCGGCATTATCATCCAATCTTGGTTTTGGCTACAAAAACTGACGAGCAAAAACAGACCAAAAACACACAGTATGACTGACGCCTTAGGCTGGTTTCACACCAACATTTTTTTTTAATCTGGCAGAAATTCGGTTTGTGAGCAAAAACCAGATCCAACAGATATCCGGTTTTTCTCAAAGACTTGGAGAGCGGTTGCTTCCAGTTTCTGGCAGATTCGGTCGAACACGTTTTTTTTAACGAGTTCCAAAGACACAAATTGTAAAGATTTTTGGATTTGCTAAAAAAAAAACACATAGGCCCCTTTCACATCTGCGCTCCTGTGCATTTGGCTGCACTGCGCTAGCGCAGGTGATAGCACAGTGCAAGCACAGCCAAGCGCATCGGGGCGCATATGCAGTGCATTGCACTAATGCCGCCATTACCTGCTATGGGCGAGCGCAGGTAGACGGATCCCGAAGCGCAAGTGTGACAGTGGCTGTGTAACAGCACATGCGCTAGTCCGGACGCACTGGGAATGCGTCATGTGATCTTTCCAGTGCGTCTGGAGTAGCGCATGCGATGTAACACAGGACCTGTCACACTTGCGCTTCCAGGATGTGGTCTCCTGTGCTCGCCCATAGCAGGTAATGTCAGCACGAGCGCAATGCGCTTTATCTGTGTGCCAATGCACTTGGCTGCGCTGGGCTGTGATAGCACCTGCGCTTGCACCTGCATTAGCACAATGCTGCTAAATGCATCAGGGCATAGATGTGAAAAGGGCCATATAACCAGATCCGGTATTATCTGGCATCAATTATAGTGGAAGTCATTGGGTGTCAGATCCGGTAAAACAGGATCTGGTATGCCTAATGAGCATGCGGGTCTCACTAAAAGATAGATAGATAGCTCACCAGTCTCCCGCTCTCTTGCTGCTTGCTTCTGGGGCTGCCAAGGTAAAACCAGGTTGCTGGGTCTGGTATTCTCAGCATGGTGAGGCCAATAGTTATTTCCATTTTTCCAGAGACTAGTTTCTGAGTCAGCACGGCGCCTGCTCCAGTGGAGAAAGTGTCCACCTTAAGGAAGAATGGCTTATTGAGCTCTGGCCTTCGGAGAGTGGGAGCAATGGAGGCCTGCTTGAGGGCTTGAAAAGACACTTCAGCTTCAGGAGACAAATTCTTGGGGTTGGATCCTTTGCAAGTTAGGGAAATAATGGGTCAGAGAAGCAGAGAGAAATGTGGAATGAACTAACTGATGGTAAAATCTGAGAAATTGCTGGATGGCTTTGATACTAACTGGGTGAGGCCATTTGAAGACAGTGGAAACCTTCTCTCGATCCATTTCAAGTCCACAATCAGAGATAATGTAACCCAGGAAGAGAAAAGATCTTCCTTCAACGAGACATTTTTCGTATTTGGCATATAAACAGTCCACCTTTAGCTTCAGAAGAACGAGACAAACATTTCTCCTATGAGTGGGCAGGTCGGGTGAGAACACAAGAATGTTGTCAAGATATACCATGACACAGGAGTATAGAAGGTTGTGGAAGATGTTATTGATGAATTCCTGAAATACTGCCGGGGCATTTATAAGACCGAATGGCATCACTCGATATTCATAGTGTCCATCATGAGTTTTGAATGCAGTCTTCCATTCATCCCATGAGCATATTCAGACTAAGTTTTAGGCTCCTCAAAGATCAAGTTTAGTGAAGATTCTAGCTCCACCAAGACTATCAAAAACTCTGCAATGAGGGGAAGTGGATACTTATTATTCTCTGTGATCTGGTTGAGGCCTCTATAGTCTATACATGACCTCAAAGATCCGTCCTTCTTAACAAAAAAGAAACCGGTTCCAGCAGGCAAGTAAGATTTTTGGATTAAACCCCAGGCAAGATTCTGCTTAATATAGTCGGACATAGAGAATCAGGAAGATCAATCGGACAGTCATAAGGTCGGTGCACTGGAAAAAACCCTGCCTCCTTCTTATAGAAGACGTCAGCAAATGACCAATAAGCAGCAGATAACTCGGGCAAAGCAGGAGGAAAACAAGGAGAGTGACACGAGCGAATGGACTTCAGACATTTGTTGTGAAAGGACTGTCCCCATCTGAGGACATCACCAGATCACCAATCAAGAACAGGTTCATGGGTGCATAGCCAAGGTAGGAATAGAAGAAGCAGAGGAGAGAGGTTAGGCAGGACATAGATGGACATCTTCATCTTGTGAAGTGCTCCAATCTGTAACTCCTTTGCAGTAATACACAGGTTAGTGTCTTTCAAGGGTCTTCCATCTTATGAGGTGATGATCTGAGGATGTTGCAGTGGAGAAACAGGAACTCGGAGGCAAAGGATGAGGGCCTGTTGTATGAAATTTCCTGCAGATCCAGAGTTGAGGTAGGCCACCTCCGATAACCACACTCCATTGTGGGAAATATGTATAGAAACAGTTAATGGAAGAGAGGAATCTTTCTCACCTAGGGCAGCCTCTGTTTCCTGGCCTAGGTGGGGGAGTTTTCCTGTCTCTGAGGATAGCAATAGAGAAGATCAATGGAACTCCTGCAGTACAGGCATAAGTTCTTTGCGAACCTCTCATTCTGTCAATGAGTGGCCATCTTGACACGGTCAACTACCATGGAATTCGGAGCCACCAGGGCTGCTAAAACTTGATGACAAGGAAAGAGAGACATCTGGAAAGATGGTACCATGTGAGGAAGTCTCCTTTCCAGTCTCTTCTCCTTCTTTCAATCTTTGAAGCCTTTGTCTATTTGAATTATGAGAGCGATAAGATTTTCCAAGGAAGTAGGCATATCTGGTCCAGATTGTTCATTCTTAATCTTGCTGGAGAGTCATCTTCTAAAGGCAGCAAACAGATGCTCATTTGTTCATTGGATTTTGGATGCCAGAGTGTGGAATTGGACTGCATATTGTCCTACAGAGTGATCTCCTTTCTGAAAGGTGAACAATGCCTTGGTAGCAAAGGTAACTCGACCATGCTCATCGAAAATTCTCTGGAATTCCTCTAGGAAGTCATGAAGGTTTTATTCAGGCCAAGGTCTTTCTGTCCAGGTGAAACGCCAGGAAGGCTTCTCTTGCTAAATCAGTGGGGTACTTGTTTTGTGGCCAGATCTGCAGAACATGGCCTTGAATCTCCTGCTGATGGGAGAGTTGTTGCTGAAGACCAGAGAGTTGAATGTTTGTTGTAGCAGTATCAATGGCCTGAAGTGAGCTCAGATGAGTATCCATGGACTGCATGATGGTGGAGAACATTTGTTGTTCCTCTCAAACCCAGGCAAGTTCACGTTGAGCAGAGAAGGCTGGGTCAATGGGATCCATGTGCTGAGCAATATGTGAGGCACATGAAGGCATGGGAGTGGTGATGTGAATCCACTGGACCACTGAATTAGAGGCTGACTCACAGACAGGAGCAAGCAGAAGATGCTGGTAGTGATAAAGCAAAGTCTTTAATGAGTAATCTCACCAGTAAAGACAGGATGGTGCACATGGATAGGTAAGAGTCAATGGAGAGCTGGCACAAGGCTCAGGACAGCGAGGAACCTGAGAGCTAGTCAAGGAGTCGAGGTGTCAGAGCATGTGTAGTGGTACCTGGGCCAATGAAAGGGCTCAGTGGACGTAATAGACCTGAAGTCTGGAAGGTGCTGGTGTAATGAGCTCCGAAGCAACATGGCAGGTGCACAGTAGGATGCACTAGTAGTGTAGAGGTGAGACGGACCTCGGGCACATGTGGCAGGCTCTAAGGCGAGACAAGAGGCATAGGTAAAACCGGTAATGCAATAGCGAGTCAAAGGCAGGGATCAGGACAGGGACCTGAGGGAAAGCAACACAACTAGGGACAGGGGATGTTGCTCAGGCATCTCCTATAAGGGGAGGGTTCCCTATATAGATGTAGCTTGTCAGAAGAGGCAATTAGGCGAAAAGAGCATCAGGTGTACTGGCCCTTTAAATCTGGGGAGTGGGCAGACTCCAACTCCTAAGTACATTCCCAAGGGATCTGCAGGCAACACGCAGGCCTCGGGAGCAGAAGGAGATTGAGGAAGTGCAGGACGACAGAGTGCAACCTCCAGCAGGGTGAGTAAGGGGACTGGGAAGCTGCAAAGGGGAATAACCAGACAGCAGGGAGCCATGTGATGGGCTGTGGTCTCCCTGATCAGTGGAGACTGGCCCCACACTAGTGGGTAGGCAAATGGAGTGCGCTGGAATGCGTGTTGGGCACCAACCTCTCAGCCCAGAAGAGGTCGGCCCCGCAGTACGTGGACTAAGAAAATGCAATAACAGGTGATCAAAACAGCACATATACCTGAGAATGCTAACATTAGAAATGTCATCTCAAGATGCAAAAAATAAGCTATGGCACGGCCCTAGATCCCAAAAAATGAGAACACTATGGGTCTCGGAAAATGGCGCTAAAAGTGTAATTCTTTTTGTTTAAAAACTTTTGCATTTTTTTCAACACTTAAAGGGAACCAACCACACCAAATGACCCCCCCGGGACTGTTTATATAGGTCCCTACACCCAGCACACCCATTTGCTGCAAGCGTTTTTGCTAAAAAACCTGTTTTATAGAAGTGAAGATATAGCTTTGTAAAGTTTAAAACATTAGGACGAGTGGGCGTTACTTAACTCGATCTCCAGCCGTGTTGCAGATGCCAGTCATCCTCCTCTACCCCATCGCAGCAGTGAAGCCCAGCCCTTTCTTCTCGTCACAGCCTGGTGCACGGGATCTCATGCCCGTGCACACGTCATCAGCTAGAGCCGGGTCGCGAGCACACTCTCTGACTTCCTGGTGTAATCCACAGCTGAGCGCAGGAAGTCAGAGCGTGTGCTCGCGACCCGGCTCTAGCTGATGACGTGTTCACGGGCATGAGATCCCGTGCACCAGGCTGTGACGAGAAGAAAGGGCTGGGCTTCACTGCTGCGATGGGGTAGAGGAGGATGACTGGCATCTGCAACACGGCTGGAGATCGAGTTAAGTAACGACCACTCGTCCTAATGTTTTAAACTTTACAAAGGTATATCTTCACTTCTCTAAAACAGTTTTTTTAGCAAAAACGCTTGCAGCAAATGGGTGTGCTGGGTGTAGGGACCTATATAAACAGTCCGGGGGGGTCATTTGGGGTGGTTGGTTCCCTTTAAGATAACATAAAAATAAAAACATATGTTTGGTATCTATAATCAAAAGCACAACTCATCCCGCAAAAACAAAAACCTGAAAATGGAAAATCACCAGGGGGTGAAGGGATTAAAGGACATTTTAAGGTTCCTGGACTTTGGAGCTGCTGCCACATCTGGCACTTTTCCAAAAATGCAAACCCTTCAAGTGTCCTAACTCCAGCAAACTCAACGAAGCTTAAAAAATTATTTTAAAATGCCAATAAATTCTACAGGTTGAAACAAACCAGCAGACCCAATGGCTGGGAACACTCCTAACCTGACTTGCTGCTTTCTATTCTAATTCAAACCCATTGTGACAAATGCACTAAATCACTGCTCAATTACACTGAGTCTGACACTGGCTTGTACTTCTATCTCTTCTTTTCACTTATCAATCAACTGTAGAGAAATCAGCTTTATTTTCATTTTCACAAGAAAAGATGAGAAGAAGTAGTGATGACAAGGGGATGATATCCAAGGCTATGGATTATCTATGGTGATGGGAGAAACAAGAGAAACAGGGGCGCAGATCTAAGTGCAGCGTATTTATTATTCCAAGTGCTATAAGGATTATAAATGCTCACCTTTTGTTGGTCTTTATATCAGGCTCATCTGACCAGATTTGGTCTTAGTTCTCCTTATGGTCTGCAGCCCCGTCCTGGATATGCAGCACACTTAGCCTTGTGGCTGTGAAGGATCAGTTCATAGAAGAGAATCCAGGAGGAATGAAGGGCGCTCCCATTAGCAGGAAATCCAGGTTATTTCATATATTTAAAAAGGTTTTTTTATTTTATCAATGATTAAAAAATAAATTAGCAAGTAGGTACAGAAGATACAATGCATTTCGGCTGGAAATTTTTCATAAAAACAGCCTTCCTCAGGTATAACAAATCTTACTGACAAAAAACCTTATATACATATGCAGGGTGGAGGAAAAAAAATTCCTCCCATTGTGCAATTACCGTATATACTCGTGTATAAGCCGACCCCCCTACTTTTGCCAAAAAAATCTGGAAAAAACTATAAGCCGAGGGTGGACCCCAGCACAGGTGTACAGCCCCCAGCAGTGTGGTATACGGGCCCCCCCAGTGGTATACAGGCCTCCCCAGTGGTAGTATACAGCAGCCCCAGTGGTAGTATACAGCAGCCCCAGCAGCCCCAGTGGTAGTATATAGCATCCATAGCAGCCCCAGTGGCAGTATATAGCAGCACCAGTGGTAGTATATAGCATCCCCAGCAGCCCAGTGGTAGTATATAGCAGCCCCAGCAGCCCCAGTGGTAGTATATAGCAGCCCCAGCAGTCCGAAAGGTAGTATATAGCAGCCCCAGTGGTAGTATATAGCAGCCCCAGCGGTAGTATATAGCAGCCCCAGCAGTCCCAGTGGTAGTATATAGCAGCCCCAGCAGCCTCAGTGGTAGTATATAGCAGCCCCAGCAGCCCCAGTGGTAGTATATAGCAGCCCCAGCAGTCCCAGTGGTAGTATATAGCAGCCCCAGTGGTAGTATATAGCAGCCCCAGCGGTAGTATATAGCAGCCCCAGCAGTCCCAGTGGTAGTATATAGCAGCCCCAGTGGTAGTATATAGCAGCCCCAGCAGTCCCAGTGGTAGTATATAGCAGCCCCAGTGGTAGTATATAGCAGCCCCAGTGGTAGTATATAGCAGCCCCAGCAGTCCCAGTGGTAGTATATAGCAGCCCCAGTGGTAGTATATAGCAGCCCCAGTGGTAGTATATAGCAGCCCCAGCGGTAGTAAATAGCAGCCCCAGTGGTAGTATATATCAGCCCCAGCGGTAGTATATAGCAGCCCCAGTGGTAGTATATAGCAGCCCCAGTGGTAGTATATAGCAGCCCCAGCGGTAGTATATAGCAGCCCCAGTGGTAGTATATAGCAGCCCCAGTGGTAGTATATAGCAGCCCCAGCAGTAGTATACAGCAGCCCCAGTGGTACACAGGCCCCAGCAGTATATAGACTGTGAGCCCACGTGGACAGGGTCCCTGCCCCTCCTGTACCTGTACGTCCTGATCGCCTAGATTTAGTGTACTTGTTCTTGTCTCCCTCATCCTCATGTAAAGCGCCATGGAACCTAATGGCGCTATATAAATAAATAATAATAATAATATTAATATATACAGCAGCCCTGGGGGTATACAGCAGCCCCCTGGGGGTACCCAGCAGCCCCCAGGGGGTATACAGCAGCCCCCAGGGGGTACCCAGCAGCCCCCAGGGGGTACCCAGCAGCCCCCTAGGGGTATCCAGCAGCCCCCAAGGGGTATCCAGCAGCCCCCAGGGGGTACCCAGTAGCCCCCTGGGGGTACCCAGCAGCCCCTGGGGGTACCCAGCTGCCCCCAAATGCTGGCACTCACCCCCCATCTGCTTATCTTACCATCCCGGTCTTCTGATCAGCGCCGCTCCTCGGTGCTCGTTCTTCATGCTCCGTCCTCCGTCCTCGCTGCATCCGGGATCTCCGGCCGTCGCACGATGACGTCATATGCCGGGGATCCCGGATGTAGCTGGACGGACGGAGCACCGAGGAGCGACGCTCATCAGAAGACCGGGATGGTAATATAACCAGCGGGGGGGTCCCTTACAAGGGGGGAGAGTGCCAGCATTTGGGGGCATATATGAACTGCTTCCCCCTGCCGCTGATTGACAGGGGGAAGCAGTGCATATGTAATGAGCGGCCTCACGTGACGGGGCCGCTCATACAGCAGCCTCCCCCCGCCTCCTCCAGCCTCCACAGCCCCCACCCATATTGACTCGTGTATAAGCCGAGGGGGAGACTTTTCAGCCCAAATTTTGGGCTGAAAAACTCGGCTTATACACGAGTATATACAGTAGTTTTAATTAATCCAGGGTGTTCCACAAAGCTCCAGTTTGCTTATTCCCTTCCAGGCAAACTTTCATCCATATCCCTCCATGGAGAGAAGCACATATATATATATATAGAAGAAAAAAAATTCACATTCTTATTTTTCTTATTTAAATTCATTCATTAAAATCTATATCCTTTGTTCTAGTTCCTGAAATGTTTTATCAGCCATACAATTTAAATGATATGTACTTAATAAAAACTGTATTAAAAAAGTATTAAAATCATAATCTATCCAATCGCTTTTATTTTATTTATTTTTTTGTCTCTTTCCTTTCCTCCCCTCTAAGGATTTCTTATTTGAAGCTTCATATATACAGTAATGATTACAATTATATATATCTCTAAAAACATTAGAAAGTAATATTACTAACTTTTTCTCTCTTCTAGTTACAATCTCAGATCTCAGATGTGGAATCAAACCCATGCTGAGCTGCCACGGATCCCTTCTATTTTCCTCTGCGCTATACATACCTCTACTCTATTCAGCCTCTCACTCTTTCCTTCTCCTCCAACTTAAACCTGATCCTCCTCTAAGGTAGGGGCAACCGTCTGTATTAGATTTCCTTAAGTAGGTTGAATATCGAGGGATATATATCATCTATATTGGGACATTTAGTTCAAAAAGGATGAATCTTGCCTGCAATTATCAAGGAACCGTCACAGGAGATTCAAACTCATATAAGAATAGTTCGGCTACTTACTTGGGCTCATTTAATCCCACTTGTGTCTCCATGTTCCAACTTAGAATACTGGGTACTCATTAATTTCCTTTAGTGTTTTCATCACCAAGGAGACCATGATTATTTAAGATATACAAATCATCAGTTTATTATTGTCATTAAGCTGTAGCTCAGAGTAAATGACCGCAGTCGCAGCGATGGGGTCCTCTTTCTATTTCCCTTTTAGAGGGACTTCTTCGATTGTAGTTAAATTGTTGCTATAATTATTGTATTGACTGGGGCTGCGGACACCTCTCTGAGGACGACTGCTTAATCATAGCAATGGACGTAAATGCTTTATATTCGAATATAGACCATTCATTGGGGATATATGCAGTACAATACTTTTTAGAAACCAGTAAGATCATGTCAGATGAACAAATTGAGTTTTTACTCAGAGGTTTAAATTTTATTCTCAAACACAATTATTTTGAATTTGAGGGTATACTGTATTTACAGCAGCTCGGTACAGCGATGGGGACGAGGGTAGCCCCAAGTTTTGCTAATTTGTTCATGGGGCTATTCGAGTCCCTGTCGCCGCTACATAAAGCAGAATATAGGGACAATATA
>JARQOC010004411.1:0-10127 GCA_033576535.1 Allobates femoralis
CAGTCACACATGCAAGTATGGTGCAGAATGTCTGTATGCAGCCTATTGGTCACGCCCATACTATTAAAGCAGGCGGGCTACCCAGCACTATATACATGCACCACATAGGACCAAGTCCCCAAAGGGCCTGGCTGCATTCTGCATAAAGATAAAAAAAAGTGCAAAAATGTGAATGATAATGTGAGGTATTGGTAGATATTTCAGCTCGTAAGATTCTTTTACATGGCTCAATTATCTGCAGTGATGTCGTGAACGATATTGAAGCGTGTGACACCTGTCAACGATCAACGGTCAGTCGTTGATTATTGATCACAGATTTGTATATATTTTCACAAATCTATCGATGGTCGCCCGCTGAATGGGCAGCATCCAGTGATCAGCGAGCTCCCAGCGCCTCACAGCAAGCGCTGGGAGCTGGTATCCAAGGTAAACTGCGGGTAACTAAGCGCTGCACGGTGCTTAGTTACCCGCAGTTTACCTTGGATACCAGCTTGCGAGCTGGTCCGGATCGCTAGTGAGGCTGCCTGTGTCACAGCTCACCAGCGATCTGAACGATGTTAGCGATCACGCGTGCATGTGATCGCTAACAACATCGTTCATTAAATTGAAGCATGTGATGTGGCCTTAAGAGCCAGCTCTGCACGGCGTGTGAGCTGAGCCAGAGCCAAGTTTGTTTGTTTTTTTCTCTGCTGGCATTTTAATGAAGCATGACTGTGACTCAACTGGGTCTTGAAGGAGCAGTCAGGAGATAAGTCAAAGTGTAAATAAATGCAAAGACCTGTGAAGTACCTCCCAATTAAAGATATACACACACATTGTGCAGTGGGCACATGACCAACAGTGAATGATGACCTAAAGTTAAGTTTACTGTCCCCATCTGGCATATATGGTATGTGTAGGAGGAGACTGACTCAGCTTGTTTGTTGTTATTAATGATTATCTACTCAAAGTATTAGTGAGGATTCAGGAACACTACAGGGGGAGAATAGACCTGTTGTTGGATAAGTAATATGATTTTAGACAAAACATGCGGAGAGATGTAGGTACAGCTTCAATATTTGTATAGAGTTAGTAATAGGAAGTCAAGTCAGTACTTAGTGTCCACTGTCCAGTGTGTACACAAAACAGTTGGCCTACCTGACATGACTGTGTTTAACCCCTTAGGCTACGTTTACGCAATGCGCTTTTTTTACGCTTTTTTGCGTGGGCGCTTTTGGCGGCGTTTTGCACCCGTGCAAAAAAGCACCGTAAAAAAACGCGGTGCATTCACACACCACATTTTTTTTACGAGCTCACTTCTCCCCCAAAAGCGCCGGGGAGAAGTGATGTCACACAGGGGAGGAAGAATCCTTCCCTGTGTGACAGCCCCTTTTGGGTTTCGTAGTGTATTAATATGCACTGCGAAACCCAAATTAAAGTAGTCAAAATGTGGAAAAAATAATAAAAATTGAATACTTACCTCTCCGACGGGTGTTCCGAGAGCCGTGAGATCAACAGGTATCGACCCTCCAGGACCTATCAAGATCGCTGATTGGCCACTCGCAGTCATGTGATATGCGTGTCATAGGACGTCACATATCACATGACTGCGAGCGGCCAATCAGCGATCTTGATAGGCCCTGGATGGTCTATACCTGTGGATCTCTCAGCTCCCGGCTCCTGGAACACCCGGTGGAGAGTAAGAATTCAATTTTTATTATTTTTTTACACATTTTGACTACTTTAATTTGGGTTTCGTAGTGTATATATATATATATATATATATACACTGTGAAACCACAAAAGGGGCTGGCACAGATGTCACACAGGAGAAGAATTTTCCACCCCCATATGACATCACATCCTGCAGCGCCGGCATATTCCCGCTGGAATTGCGCATTGTCTGCACGGCGAGGTGTAATTCCAGGGGGAATAATGAACTCCTATGGGAGAAAGCGCAGGCGCGTAAAGAATTGACATGGTCATTCTTTTCACACCTGCGCTTTCTCCTATAAAAGCGCTGCGTATATTTACGCACTGTGTGCACGGCAAAGTAAATTTCACATTCACTTTGACAGCAGACGCACACACATTGCGCATGTTTAAAAAGTGCTCAAATAAGTGCAGTGTGTGAACGTAGCCTTAAGGTTTTTTTTCCGGTTATAAAAAAAAGAGAAAATCATTAACACAATGTTATGTCTCCAGTTTTTCAATGTTTAGTAGAAGGCACTGTATGAGGGCTTGTTTTTTTTTTTTTGTGGTGACCACAATATATATATTTTTACTAGTTGGGTGTACTTACTACATACAACATATTGATTAGCTTCTTCATGCATTTTCTGCGGAGTTGTAGTGCAAGCAAAAAACTCATAATTCTAGCAGTTAAGATTTTTATTTCTATTTAAATACAGTAGTCATAACAAATCATGTTAATTTTAGATTTAAACAGATTTGACTTCTGCACACATCTATAAAACACTTTTTTTGTATTGTTTCCTTATTGTCAGTGGCGTAACTAGAGTGTGATGAGCCACGGTACGAAATTTAGACCTGGATCCCCCTCTTTCCCTCACACTCCGCGCATGCACACGTTACTCAGATGTATGGGCCCTGTGTATATATGTCCCTTATCCTGGTATATTTGGTCTTCCCTCTCCCACCACCATAGTCCTCCAATTATTATAATGCATCCCATATTCGTCCATATATAAAAATGTACCTCCATAGTCATCTATGTATTATAATGCATCTCATAGTCCCCCATAGTAATCAAAATATTATAATGCACCCCTATTATCCTCTATATAGTATAATGCTGCCTCAAAGCCCTCCATACAGCATAATGCAGCCTCACATCCCTCCATATAGTGTAATGCAGCTTTATGGTTCTCCATATAGCATAATGCAACCCCCCATAGCCCTCCATGTATTATAATGCACCCCCATAGTCCTCCATACAGTATAATGCAGCCTCATAGTTCTTCATATAGCATAATGCACCCCCATAGCCCTCCATATAGTACAATACAACTTCACAGCCCTCCATATAGTACAATGCGCCCCTTATAGTTCTCCATATAGTATAATGCAGCTTCATATCCCTCTATATAATATAATACAGCTTCATATCATTCTATATAGTGTAATGCATCCTCATAACCCTCAATATAATATAATGCACCCCCATAGTCCTCTGTATAGCATAATTCACCCCCATAGTCCTCCATATAGCATAATGCACCACTATAGTCCTCCATATAGTATAATGGACCCCCACAGCCCTTCATATAGCATAATGCACCCCCATAGTGCTCCATATGGTATAATACTGCTTCAAAACCCTAGATATAGTATAATGCAGCCTCACAGCCTTCCATATAGCATAGTGCAGCCTCACAACTCGCCATACAGTATAATGCACCCCCCTCCTACCCCATAATCCTCTGGCCAGTGTGTACTCATTAAAAAACAAATCTGTACTTACATCTCCTGGTTTCCCCGCAGCTCTGTTCTCCTTGCCAAAACTGAGACACAGGAGGAGGTAGTGACTGCCTGTGTTCAACTGTGGAATGCATAAAGCAGGAAGTGCCGCCTCCTCCTATTGTGGAGGAGGCGGCACCAGCCTGCTAAATACATTCCACCAAGGAACGCAGGCAGTCACCGCCTTGGTAAAAGGAAGCGAGCGGGGTGCGGAGGAGGGACAGCAGCAGTAGGAGGCTCCTTGACGCACTGTGCTGCCGCATAGTGAAGCAGACGTTGGGATTTGGGATTAGGTCAGCAATGTCTGATCAGTAGGAGTGCGACACCTAACACCCCTGACAGTCAGCTGTTCTAGGTGTCAACTGGGGCTGCCCTGTCTACTTTTTAGTGGCCATGGCCATCTACTGCACATTTGCCCTTCTATTCAAATCCATAAAAGTCACATGTACAGTATGCGTCTGCAGCCACTACAGTAGACAAGAGCAAGTGTATAGCAGAGTAGTTCTGGCTTCTGCCAGCAATGAGAACAGTTAATTGTTAAGGGTACCAGGTGTCTCACTCTCACCAATCAAACATTCAAGTTAAGCATACAAAAGAGGAGCAAGGGCCCTGTTCAGAAGCACTGACAGTCTGAGGAAACAATAATGCTACAAACAGTCTTTACTGCTTCACTAGATACATACAAAGATGTATAATGAGGTTCTCACTGTACAGGGGAGGTTCTGTATTAATGACAGGATATAGCATAGGATTATTTTTTTTTTGAGCTGAAAGAGCCGGACTTCCCATCACTATGAGGCATAGTCTACATCTTGGAGACTGTAGTCTATCTGGCAGGTTAATAGTTAACATTTCAGCCTTATGTTAGAACATGTTGGGAGACCTGATGTGATGTCATAACCATGTGACTACAATAGGCGGAGCTAAATACCCATAGGACATAAGTTTGCTTGCTTAGCTCCGCCCATTATGGTCACATGATCGTTACATCGCACAGGTCCTTTAGCCATGCAAGTTAATAGTGAGTTAATTATTATCCTGTCAGACAGTCTCCCTCCTCCAAGGTGTAGACTGAAATGTAAGTGTATAACTGTTTTTTTTCACCTTTACCATTACACTATGAGCTCAGACAGGGATGATTAGAATAGCATTATAAAGCTACAGGTGCAGACAGTGATAGCTGGGGGGGTATAAATGGCATGACAGGTTTTCTTTAAACATTACATGGAATTGTCTCAGGATTATTATGCAGCATAAATGTTGTCTCATGTCTAACTTAATTTATTGGCAAAGACTGATAGCGAAAAGTAAATGTAAATATAACACTACACCAACCCAAGTTTGGGATTCAGGCAGACCCTGTTTAGGGAGGGCCCCATCCCAGGCTGGACGGGAACCGGGTACAGGGTGTGGGTAGAGGAAAAGGGAAAGAGACAGTCGAGAGGGAATTGGTGTCAGGAGTCTGACATGAGAGGACAGACAGACGGAGGTGTCCTGGAGACTGGAGCCGGTTGGAGCTCGTCCCAGGGTCAAGGAAGGAGAAAGTTGATAGCGGAGCTAGTGAAGGGCTCTAGAGGGACAGAAGAGGTTCCAGTGGCTCCTGTATCCAGGCTGACTGTGATCAGAGTCAGGTGGATGGACCGGGCAGCAGAAAGGGGACCGGCTCCAGACTAGTAGAGTGACTGAAGGACTCATCTAGCTAACCGGGAGCAGCGGTGACTTCAACTGCAGCAGCTCAAGCCACACTTATTCATGGAAAAGGCAGCCACATAGAGTCAAGGGGACTTGGACGACATCGCTCAACATAACCAAGGTTGCTGGCTCGGGACATTGAGTGTGAGGCGCTAGGCAGGAGGGCGAGAGCAAGCACATAGAGACAATGCAGGAAGGAACACTAGAAGGGAGATCCTGGTAGAGTGTTCCTGAGTTATCCGAGAGTTGGCTGGAACCCTGACCCGGTGGGCACAGCACCCCGCTGGTAGCTGGAAACACCTGGAGGCTTGTCTGAACTGTGAGTAAAACCTAAAGACTGCACCTTTCTGTGTCCTCCAGCCATTTGTCGCACCCTCCGTCCTGCATCCCACCATTCTCTATTGCCTATATAAACTTTTTCAACTGCCCTGGGGCCTCCCACTCTACCCGAGGAGAACAGAACATCTAGCTGCATTACCAACAGCCCTAGAGGATCCCCAATTGCCGAAAACCACGGGTGGTGCCCCGAATTAATCCCCTTTTAAACTTCCCCCATTTTTATGACACAGCCAGGGCCATGGAGTCGGGTCACAGCCACATGACCTCCCGAGAGAACTGCCCGACTCAGTTCTGAGTATCCGACAGCCTTGGTGGGCTAAGTTAGGGGCACAGTCTACTCACTAAAGTATAAAGTGCCCTTGTCAGTCTATCAACTATTTTATCCTCCATGTTAACCAATTTGTCCATTGTAACTGAGGTACAATATTTGACATTGGTACAGTGGACTATAAATATGTTTTACACTACTTTTTTTTTTTTCTTTTTTTTTTTTGGAAGTACACTGAGCTGTAGGCTGATTTTCTGCTAAGGGAAAAAAAAAACAAAACCTCTTTATATCTGATTTTCTAGCGAGTGTGGCGAGCTGAGTGTGACAGAGCGCAAGTGCGACAGAAGTAAGTGTGTGACTTGTGATTCAGTGACTTTGGATTAAGGGAGTTTGGAAGGGAGGACTTACTGAATTGATGGTTGTATTTTATTAATACTTTGCATTTCTTTTTACTTATCATTTCTGTCTGGTGCAATCCCCATTAGGAAATGAGCTCCATGATTGGCAATGCCATCCAGTGTACATCTTGCCACATGTATGCATTCCTTGACCAGCCGGTCGAGGGTGCATACTGCTGTGTGAGATGTGAGTACATTGTGCATTTGGAAGCCCAGATACTGGATCTAAATGAACAACTGACAACGCTGAGATCCATAGACAATATGGAAAGGAGTCTGCTGCTCACTGAACAGCTGCTCAATGGGATAGATGTGGGGGAGGATGGTAGTATGGAGCTGCAGGACCATGAGGTAGCTAGCTGGGTGACAGTTAGAAGGCGGGGTAGAGGGAAGGGTGCCAGGGAGGCTAGCCCTGATCTGGCACACCCCAATAAATTTGCTATGTTGGCAGATGAGGGGGGTGTGAGTTCAGGTACAGCACTGCTGCAGCAGGGCATGACCTCTGAAAGCCAGAGGAGTGGCTGCTCCAGTAAGGGGGAAAAACAGGAGAGAAGGACAGGCCAGACAGGTGCTGGTAGTGGGGGACTCAATTATCAGGGGAATAGATAGGGCAATCTGTCACAAAGACAGGGATCGTCGAACAGTGTGCTGCCTACCTGGCGCTCGAGTCCGGCACATCGCTGATTGGGTTGACAGATTACTGGGAGGGGCTGGTGAGGACCCAGCGGTCATGGTGCACATTGGCACAAATGACAAAGTTAGTGGTAGGTGGAAGGTCCTTAAAGATGATTTCAGGGAATTAGGCTGCAAGCTTAAGGCAAGGACCTCCAAAGTAGTATTCTCTGAAATACTGCCTGTACCACGTGCCACACCAGAGAGGCAAAGGGAGATTAGGGAGATAAATAAGTGGCTCAGGAATTGGTGTAGGAAGGAGGGGTTTGGGTTCCTGGAGAACTGGGCCGACTTCTCTGTTGGCTACAGGTTCTATGGTAGGGACGGGCTGCACCTCAATGGGGAGGGTGCAGCTGTGCTGGGGGAGAAAATGGCTAGAAGGTTGGAGGAGTGTTTAAACTAGGGATTTGGGGGGAGGGTATTCATTGTATAGGAGGGGAAGATAGTGTAAATAGTAGCCTGGGCACAAGTAATAAAATTGGGGGTGGCATGGGGGGGTGGGGTTAGAACAGTCAATCTAGTAGGAAGGAATAGAGGTAAAGAGAGATGCATAAAGTGCATGTTCACTAATGCCAGAAGCCTCACCAACAAAATGGAGGAATTAGAATTGATTTTGTTGGAAAATAATTATGACATGGTGGGGATTTCGGAGACTTGGCTGGACGAGAGCCATGACTGGGCTGTTAATTTACAGGGCTATTGTCTGTTCAGAAATGACCGTACAAATAGGCGAGGAGGAGGTGTATGTTTATACGTAAAATCATCCTTAAAAACCCATCCTGCGTGATAATATAGGTGAATCTAATGGAAATGTAGAGTCCCTGTGGGTGGAGATAAAGGGAAGGGGAAAAAAATAATAAATTACTGATAGGGGTTTGTTATAAGTCCCCAACAATAATGGAAGTGGAGGAGAATATCCTCATAAAGCAAATAGATGAAGCAGCGACTCAGGGAGAAGTCATTATTATGGGGGACTTCAACTACCCTGAAATACATTGGGGATCAGAAACCTGCAGTTCCAGCAAAGGTAATAAGTTTTTGAAAACTATGAGAGACAATTACCTTTCACAACTGGTTCAGGACCCAACAAGAAGGGGGGCACTGCTGGACCTAATATTAACCAACAGGCCAGACCGCATATCAAATATACGGGTTGGAGGTCACTTGGGTAATAGTGATCATAACTTAATAAGCTTTCAAGTATCCTTTACTAAGACGTGTAGTAGAGGGGCTACAAGGACACTAAACTTCAGGAAGGCAAATTTCCAACGGTTGAGAAATGATCTTAGTGCAATAAATTGGGACAATGTCCTGAGACATAAAAGTACACAACACAAATGGGAGATGTTTATTAGCATCCTGAATAGGACCTGTGCACAATATATACCCTATGGGAATAAGCATGCTAGAAATAGGAGGAAACCACTATGGCTAAATAAAGCGGTAAGAAGTGCAATATGTGACAAAAAGAAAGCATTTAGGGAATTAAAGCAAGTAGGTAGTGATGAAGCATTATTAAATAAATACAGAAAATTAAATAACATTTGTAAAAAGCAAATCAAGGCAGCAAAGATTGAGACAGAGAGACTCATTGCCAGAGAAAGTAAAAAGAATCCCAACATATTTTTTAACTACATAAATAGTAAGAAACTAAAAAATGATGGTGTTGGCCCCTTTAAAAATAGTCTGGGTGAAATGGTGGATGAGGATGAGGAAAAAGCCAATATGCTAAATGACTTTTTTTCAACAGTATTTACACAAGAAAATCCCATGACAGACAATATGATCAGTGATAACAAAAAGTCTTAATTAAATGTCACCTGCTTAACCCAAGAGGAAGTACGGCATCGTCTAAAAATCACTAAAATTGACAAATCCCCAGGCCCGGATGGGATACACCCCAGAGTGCTGCAGGAATTAAGTACTGTCATAGATAGACCATTATTTTTAATATTTAAAGATTCCATAATAACAGGGTCTGTACCACAGGACTGGCGTATAGCAAATGTGGTGCCAATATTCAAAAAGGGGACAAAAACTGAACTTGGAAATTATAGGCCAGTAAGCTTAACCTCTACTGTGGGTAAAATCCTAGAGGGTTTTCTAAGAGATGCTATACTGGAGTATCTGAAGAAAAATAACCTCATGACCCATTATCAACATGGTTTTACGAGGGACCATTCCTGTCAAACTAATCTGATAAGCTTCTATGAAGATGTAAGTTCTGGACTGGACCAAGGAAATGCAGTGGATGTGGTGTATATGGACTTTTCAAAAGCTTTTGATACTGTGCCACACAAAAGGTTGATACATAAAATGAGGGCAATGGGGATAGGGGAAAATATGTGTAAGTGGGTTAAGAACTGGCTTAGTGATAGGAAACAAAGGGTGGTTATTAATGGAACACACTCAGAATGGGTCACAGTTAACAGTGGGGTACCACAGGGGTCAGTGTAGGGCCCGCTTCTATTTAATATATTTATTAATGACCTTGTAGGGGGCATACGGAGTAGAACCTCAATATTTGCAGATGACACTAAACTCTGCAGGGTAATCAATACAGAGGAGGACAATTTTATATTACAGGAGGATTTATGTAAACTAGAAGCTTGGGCTGCTAAATGGCA
This sequence comes from Allobates femoralis, assembly GCA_033576535.1. NCBI lineage: Eukaryota > Metazoa > Chordata > Amphibia > Anura > Aromobatidae > Allobates > Allobates femoralis. The sequence continues at coordinate 9,456 of JARQOC010004411.1, forward strand.
AATGCGCTTTAATGGGGATAAAATGTAAAGTCATGCACTTGGGCAGAGGAAACAAAAGGTATAATTATGTGCTTAATTGTAAAACACTGGGCAAAACTGTCACTGAAAAAGACCTGGGTGTATGGGTAGATGACAAACTCACATTTAGTGGCCAGTGTCAGGCATCTGCTGCAAAGGCAAATAAAATAATGGGATGCATTAAAAGAGGCATAGATGCTCATGAGGAGAACATAATTTTACCTCTATACAAGTCACTAGTGCGACCACACTTAGAATACTGTGTACAATTCTGGTCTCCGGTGTATAAGAAAGACATAGCTGAACTAGAGCGGGTCCAGAGAAGAGCGACAAAAGTCATTAGAGGACTAAGGGGCCTGCAATACCAAGACAGGTTATTAAACTTGGGGTTATTTAGCTTGGAAAAACGAAGGCTTAGGGGTGATCTTATAATTATGTATAAATATATGAGGGGACAGTACAGAGACCTTTCTAATGATCTCTTTACTCTTAGGCCTGAGACGGGGACAAGGGGGTATATACTCTACATCTGGAGGAAAGAAGGTTTAATCATAATCACAGACGCGGATTCTTTACTGTAAGAGCAGTGAGACTATGGAACTCTCTGCCACATGATGTTGTAATGAGTGAGTCACTACTAACATTTAAGAAGGG
>JARQOC010004412.1:0-10122 GCA_033576535.1 Allobates femoralis
TGGTTACACGTAGGTGCTCAGTGGTTAGCATGTATATGGTTTGGGTCATGTTAGCACTGTAATGGGGCTCAGTGGTTGCACTGTTATGGGTAGGGTTTAGTGGTTGCACTGTATATGAAAGGCTCAGTGGTTAGCACTGTATATGGTGGCTCAGTGGTTAGCACTGTATATTGGGCTCTGGTTAGCACTGTATAGTGGCTCAGTGGGTTTGCACGTAAGGGGTCAGTGGTTAGCACGTATATGGTGTCGTGGTTAGCACGTATATGGTGGCTCAGTGGTTAGCACTGTATAGGTGGCTCAGTGGTTACATGTATTGGTGGCTGTGGTTAGAACTGTATATTGGGGGGTCAGTTTGGGTTTGCACTGTATACGGGGCTCATGGTTAGCACTGTATATGTGGCTCATGGTTTGCACTGTATATGGTGGCTCAGTGGTTAGCATGTATATGGTGGCTCATGGTTAGCACTGATATGGTGGCTCGTGGTTAGCACTGTATGGTGGCTCAGTGGTTAGCACTGTATATGGTGGCTCAGTGGTTAGCACTGTATACGGTGGCTCAGTGGTAGCACTGATATGGTGGCTCAGTGGTTAGCACTGTATAGGTGGCTCAGTGGTTAGCACTGTATACGGTGGCTCAGTGGTTAGCACTGTAATTGGTGCTCAGTGGTTAGCACTGTATATGGTGGTCTCAGTGGTTAGCACTGTATATGGTGGCTCAGTGGTTAGCACTGTATATGGTGGCTCGTGGTTAGCACTGTATATGGTGGTCAGTGGTTAGGCAGTATATGGTGGCTCAGTGGTTAGCACTGTATATAGTGGCTCAGTGGTTAGCACTGTATATGGTGGCTCAGTGGTTAGCACTGTATAGGTGGCTCATGGTTAGCACTGATATGGTGGCTCAGTGTTAGCACTGTATATGGTGGCTCAGTGGTTAGCATGTATTGGTGGCTCAGTGGTTACACGGTAGTGGCTCAGTGGTTAGACTGTATATGGTGGCTCAGTGGTTAGCACTGTATATGGTGGCTCAGTGGTTAGCACTGTATATGGTGGCTCAGTGGTTAGCACTGTATATGGTGGCTCAGTGGTTAGCACTGTATACGTGCTCAGTGGTTAGCACGTATATGGGGCTCTGAGTTTTAGCACTGTATATGGTGGCTCAGTGGTTAGCACTGTATATGTGGCTCAGTGGTTAGCACTGTATGTGGTGGCTACAGTGGTTATGCACTGTATGGTGGCTCAGTGGTTAGCACTGTATATGGTGGCTCAGTGGTTAGCACTGTATATGGTGGCTCAGTGGTTGCACTGTATTCGGTGGCTCAGTGGTTAGCACTGTATATGGTGGCTCAGTGGTTAGCACTGTATTGGTGGCTCAGTGGTTAGCATGTATATGGTGGCTCAGTGGTTAGCACTGTATATGGTGGCTCAGTGGTTAGCACTGTATATGGTGGCTCAGTGGTTAGCACTGTATATGGTGGCAGTGGTTAGCACTGTATTGGTGGCTCAGTGGTTTTAGCACTGATATGGTGGCTCAGTGGTTAGCACTGTATATGGTGGCTCAGTGGTTGGCACTGTATATGGTGGCTCAGTGGTTTAGCACTGTATATGGTGGCTCAGTGGTTAGCACTATATGGTGGCTCAGTGGTTAGCACTGTATACGGTGGCTCAGTGGTTAGCACTGTATAGGTGGCTCAGTGGTTAGCACTGTTATATGGTGGCTCAGTGGGTTTGCACTGTATATGGTGGCTCAGTGGTTAGCACTGTATATGGTGGCTCAGTGGTTAGCACTGTTATGGTGGCTCAGTGGTTAGCACTGTATAGGTGGCTCAGTGGTTAGCACTGTATATGGTGGTCAGTGGTTAGCACTGTATATGGTGGCTCAGTGGTTAGCACTGTATATGGTGGCTCAGTGGTTAGCACTGTATATGGTGGCTCAGTGGTTAGCACTGTATATGGTGGCTCAGTGGTTAGCACTGTATAGGGGCTCAGTGGTTAGCACTGTATATGGTGGCTCAGTGGTTAGCACTGTATATGGTGGCTCAGTGGTTAGCACTGTATACGGTGGCTCAGTGGTTAGCACTGTATATGGTGGCTCAGTGGTTAGCACTGTATATGGTGGCTCAGTGGTTAGCACTGTATATGGTGGCTCAGTGGTTAGCACTAGTATATGGTGGCTCAGTGGTTAGCACTGTATATGGTGGCTCAGTGGTTAGCACTGTATGGTGGCTCAGTGGTTAGCACTGTATATGGTTGGCTCAGTGGTTTAGCACTGTATAGTGGCTCAGTGGTTAGCACTGTATAGGTGGCTCAGTGGTTAGCACTGTATGGTGGTCAGTGGTTACACTGTATATGGTGGCTCAGTGGTTAGCACTGTATATGGTGGCTCAGTGGTTAGCACTGTAATGGTGGCTCAGTGGTTAGCACTGTATATGGTGGCTCAGTGGTTAGCACTGTATATGGTGGCTCAGGGTTAGCACTGTATAGGTGGCTCAGTGGTTAGCACTGTATATGGTGGCTCAGTGGTTAGCACTGTATGGTGGCTCAGTGGTTAGCACTGTATAGGTGGCTCAGTGGTTACACTGTATATGGTGGCTCAGTGGTTAGCACTGTATATGGTGGCTCAGTGGTAGCACTGTATATGGTGGCTCAGTGGTTAGCACTGTATATGGGGGCTCAGTGGTTAGCACTGTATATGGTGGCTCAGTGGTTAGCACTGTATATGGTGGTCAGTGGTTAGCACTGATATGGTGGCTCAGTGGTTAGCACTGTATATCGGTGCTCAGTGGTTAGCACTGTATATGGTGGCTCAGTGGTTAGCACTGTATAGGTGCTCAGTGGTTAGCACTGTATAGGTGGCTCAGTGGTTAGCACTGTATATGGTGGCTCAGTGTTTGACACTGTATAGGGGCTCAGTGGTTAGCACTGTATATGGTGGCTCAGTGGTTAGCACTGTATATGGTGGCTCAGTGGTTAGCACTGTATATGGGTGGCTCAGTGGTTAGCACTGTATACGGTGGCTCAGTGGTTAGCCTGTATACGGTGGGCTCAGTGGTTAGCACTGTATAGGTGGCTCAGTGGTTAGCACTGTATATGGTGGCTCAGTGTTAGCACTGTATATGGTGGCTCAGTGGTTAGCACTGTATTGGTGGCTCAGTGGTTAGCACTGTATATGGTGGCTCAGTGGTTAGCACTGTATAAGGTGGCTCAGTGGTTAGCACTGTTATGGTGGCTCAGTTGGTTAGCACTGTTATACGGTGGCTCAGTGGTTAGCACTGTATAGGTGGCTCAGTGGTTAGCACTGTATATGGTGGCTCAGTGGTTAGCACTGTAATATGGTGGCTCAGTGGTTAGCACTGTTATGGTGGCTCAGTTGGTTAGCACTGTATTGGTGGCTCAGTGGTTAGCACTGTATGGTGGCTCAGTGGTTAGCACTGTATGGTGGCTCAGTGGTTAGCACTGTATATGGTGGCTCAGTGGTTAGCACTGTATATGGTGGCTCAGTGATTAGCACTGTATATGGTGGCTCAGTGGTTAGCACTGTATGGTGGCTCAGTGGTTAGCACTGTATATGTGGCTCAGTGGTTAGCACTGTATATGGTGGCTCAGTGGGTTAGCACTTATATGGTGGCTCAGTGGTTAGCACTGTATATGGTGGCTCAGTGGTTAGCACTGTATAGGTGGCTCAGTGGTTAGCACTGTATATGGTGGCTCAGTGGTTAGCACTGTATATGGTGGCTCAGTGGTTAGCCACTGTATACGGTGGCTCAGTGGTTAGCACTGTATATGGTGGCTCAGTGGTTAGCACTGTATATGGTGGCTCAGTGGTTAGCACTGTATACGGTGGCTCAGTGGTTAGCACTGTATATGGAGGCTCAGTGGTTAGCACTGTATATGGTGGCTCAGTGGTTAGCACTGTATATGGTGGCTCAGTGGTTAGCACTGTATATGGTGGCTCAGTGGTTAGCACTGTATATGGTGGCTCAGTGGTTAGCACTGTATATGGTGGCTCAGTGGTTAGCACTGTATATGGTGGCTCAGTGGTTAGCACTGTATATGATGGCTCAGTGGTTAGCACTGTATAGCGTGGCTCAGTGGTTGGCACTGTATATGGTGGCTCAGTGGTTAGCACTGTATATGGTGGCTCAGTGGTTAGCACTGTATGGTGGCTCAGTGGTTAGCACTGTATACGGTGGCTCAGTGGTTAGCACTGTATACGGTGGCTCAGTGGTTAGCACTGTATAGGTGGCTCAGTGGTTAGCACTGTATATGGTGGCTCAGTGGTTAGCACTGTATATGGTGCTCAGTGGTTAGCACTGTATACGGTGGCTCAGTGGTTAGCACTGTATACTGGTGGCTCAGTGGTTAGCACTGTATATGGTGGCTCAGTGGTTAGCACTGTATATGGTGGCTCAGTGGTTAGCACTGTATATGGTGGCTCAGTGGTTAGCACTGTATATGGTGGCTCAGTGGTTAGCACTGTATATGGTGGCTCAGTGGTTAGCACTGTATGGTGGCTCAGTGGTTAGCACTGTATATGGTTGGGTCAGTGGTTAGCACTGTATAGGTGGCTCAGTGGTTAGCACTGTATACGGTGGCTCAGTGGTTAGCACTGTATACGGTGGCTCAGTGGTTAGCACTGTATATGGTGGCTGTATATTGGCTCAGTGGTTAGCACTGTATCGGTGGCTCAGTGGTTAGCACTGTATACGGTGGCTCAGTGGTTAGCACTGTATATGGTGGCTCAGTGGTTAGCACTGTTATGGTGGCTCAGGGGTTAGCACTGTATAACGGTGGCTCAGTGGTTAGCACTGTATACGTGGCTCAGTGGTTAGCACTGTATACGGTGTGCTCAGTGGTTAGCACTGTATACGGTGGCTCAGTGGTTGGCACTGTATATGGTGGCTCAGTGGTTTGCACTGTATATGGTGGCTCAGTGGTTAGCACTGTATATGGTGGCTCAGTGGTTAGCACTGTATAAAGTGGCTCAGTGGTTAGCACTTTATACGGTGGCTCAGTGGTTAGCACTGTAATGGTGGCTCAGTGGTTAGCACTGTATATGGTGGCTCAGTGGTTAGCACTGTATATGGTGGCTCAGTGGTTAGCACTGTATGGTGGCTCAGTGGTTAGCACTGTATACGGTGGCTCAGTGGTTAGCACTGTAATAGGTGGCTCAGTGGTTAGCACTGTATGGTGGCTCAGTGGTTAGCACTGTTTTGGTGGGTCAGTGGTTAGCACTGTATATGGTGGCTCAGTGGTTAGCACTGTATACGGTGGCTCAGTGGTTAGCACTGTATATGGTGGCTCAGTGGTTAGCACTGTATAGGTGGCTCAGTGGTTAGCACTGTATATGGTGGCTCAGTGGTTAGCACTGTATGGTGGCTCAGTGGTTAGCACTGTATACGGTGGCTCAGTGGTTAGCACTGTATGGTGGCTTAGTGGTTAGCACTGTATATGGTGGCTCAGTGGTTAGCATTGTATATGGTGGCTCAGTGGTTAGCACTGTATATGGTGGCTCAGTGGTTAGCACTGTATATGGTGGCTCAGTGGTTAGCACTGTAATGGTGGCTCAGTGGTTAGCACTGTATGGTGGCTCAGTGGTTAGCACTGTATATGGTGCTCAGTGTTAGCCTGTATATGTGGCTCAGTGGTTAGCACTGATATGGTGGCTCAGTGTTAGCACTGTAATGGTGGCTCAGTGTTAGCACTGTATATGGTGGCTCAGTGTTATCACTGTTATGTGGCTCAGTGGTTACACTGTATAAGGTGGCTCAGTGGTTAGCACTGTATACATGGTGGCTCAGTGGTTAGCACTGTATACGGTGGCTCAGTGGTTAGCACTGTATATGGTGGCTCAGTGGTTAGCACTGTATAGGTGGCTCAGTGGTTAGCACTGTATGGTGCTCAGTGGTTAGCACTGTTAACAGTGGCTCAGTGGTTAGCACTGTATGGTGGCTCAGTGGTTAGCACTGTATATGGTGGCTCATGGTTAGCACTGTATACGGTGGCTCAGTGGTTAGCACTGTTATGGTGGCTCAGTGGTTAGCACTGTATATGGTGGCTCAGTGGTTAGTCAAGGTCTCAGTGTTACTATCGGTGGCTCAGTGGTTAGCACTGTATAGGTGGCTCAGTGTTAGCACTGTATATGGTGGCTTCAGTGGTTAGCACTGTATATGGTGGCTCAGTGGTTAGCACTGTATAGGATGGCTCAGTGGTTAGCACTGTATATGGTGGCTCAGTGGTTAGCACTGTATGGTGGCTCAGTGGTTAGCACTGTATATGGTGGCTCAGTGGTTAGCACTGTATATGGTGGCTCAGTGGTTAGCACTGTATATGGTGGCTCAGTGGTTAGCACTGTATATGGTGGCTCAGTGGTTAGCACTGTATATGTGGCTCAGTGGTTAGCACTGTATGGTGGCTCAGTGGTTAGCACTGTATATGGTGGCTCAGTGGTTAGCACTGTATATGGTGGCTCAGTGGTTAGCACTGTATATGGTGGCTCAGTGGTTAGCACTGTTATGGTGGCTCAGTGGTTAGCACTGTATAGGTGCTCAGTGGTTAGCACTGTATATGGTGGCTCAGTGGTTAGCACTGTATGGTGGCTCAGTGGTTAGCACTGTACGGTGGCTCAGTGGTTAGCACTGTATGGTGGCTTAGTGGTTAGCACTGTATATGGTGGCTCAGTGGTTAGCATTGTATATGGTGGCTCAGTGGTTAGCACTGTATATGGTGGCTCAGTGGTTAGCACTGTATATGGTGGCTCAGTGGTTAGCACTGTATACGGTGGCCCAGTGGTTAGCACTGTATGGTGGCTCAGTGGTTATCACTATATGGACCCTTGTGTTGAGAGTCTGGCTGGTACTTTTTACTCGGTACTCAAGTAGCGCCCATCTGAGTGTCCGACCTGCTCGTTTTTAGCATCGGACACTTGAGCATTGTAGTGCTCGCTCATCACTAGTCAGGAAGTCAAGGCTGCCACCCCCTGATCCCACCCAATCACTGCTGACTGATGTCCCTCAGGACAGGGAATATAATTCCAGTCATTAAAAGGGTTGTCCACAAGTTATCGTCATTTGCTGACCAGTGGAGGTCGACAGCAGGGACCTGCCTAGATCGTCAGAATGGGGCACTTATTAGCATTGGGGCACTCGTTGGCATTAGGGCGCACATTAGCACTGCTCACGCTTGACTACCGCTCCTTTCATTCCCTCGGGGTTTCTGCTTTTGGAGTTTAGTTCCCGCATAGTGATACGGGGTGCACTTGCCCTGATTACCCCTATTGAGCTAATGTAGCTTGGCAATGTACTATGGGCTTCAATGCGTATGCTCCAGACTGAAGCACGAGCGGCGCATGCGCAGGTTGTTATTAAGGTCTGGCAGGTTTACTACCTCCCAGATCAGGTACGTTTAGGGTACATTGAATGTGACTTCTCTGTGTGTGAGCAGTTTTTTGGGGGGATCACTCTGCAGCAGTGGAGTAACTTGAAGCTCACGGGCCCCAATGGGAAAGCTTCAACGGGGCCCCCAATTATTGCAAATCTTTAATAGCATTAGTCTTTTTCAATAGGTCAATGGGACGTTTGTGGCCCCCCAGGCTCCAGGGTCCGGGTGTGATTGTAACCCCTGCACCTGTTGTAGTTACGCCCCTGCTCCGGTGTGTTTCTGTGTGTGTGACTGTAGGATTTGTCTCCTTGTGCTCTCTTACATTTGTGCACGTTACACATTTGCCTCCATAATTGACTGACGTATGACGCCCCGTTATCACACCCATGTGATGCCACCATAGATCTTATTTTGGTAATTCCTGATTATTGGGTTCCGTTGTTGGGAGGTTGGTATTATATGTTTGGGTGTAGCCCGTTCTGGTATGTTCGGTATGTTCTCCGATGTGGTGACGGCTGAGTGACCCTGTATCTGGAAGTGTTGGCTCCACCGGTTGTCACTGTCTGCTAATAATAAACCTGTGGCGGTCAGGAGATGGGCTAAATACAGACGATCACCAGACCTCTGCTTGCTGTCAGGAATACACACATCCTGAATAAACTGTAGGAAAACAGAAGTAACATGAGATGGTGAGAGGACACCTTCATCACAGTGAGGATAATGGTTGTCATGGAGATAATAGTTACAAACTGATACAATGTAGCAAGATGCAGAAAGTAAAGGCGGCTGCACAATGATGAGTGAAAGGGGCTGATGGTGAATAAGTGGGAATAAAAATGAAAAGTAGATCATCTGTTAAGATGTGCGGTCACTTCTGGCGTGCGGTCACATCTGGCGTGCGGTCACATCTGGTGTGCGGTCACTTCTGGCGTGCGTTACATCTGGTGTGCGGTCACTTCTGGCGTGCGGTCACTTCTGGCGTGCGGTCACTTCTGGCGTGCGGTCACTTCTGGGGTGCGGTCACATTTGCCGTGCGGTCACATTTGCTCTGCAGTCACATTTGCCCTGCGGTCACATTTGCTGTGCAGTCACATATGCCCTGCGGTCACGTTGCCCTGCGGACACATTTGCCGTGCGGTCACATTTGCTCTGCAGTCACATTTGCCGTGCGGTCACATTTGCTCTGCAGTCACATTTGCTCTGCAGTCACATTTGCCGTGCGGTCACATTTGCTCTGCAGTCACATTTGCCGTGCGGTCACATTTGTCCTGCAGTCACATTTGCCGTGCGGTCACATTTGCCGTGCGGTCACATTTGTCCTGCAGTCACATTTGCCGTGCGGTCACATTTGCTCTGCGGTCACATTTGCCGTGCGGTCACATTTGCTCTGCAGTCACATTACAGGGGGGTTCCGTCTTTTCACTCTTCGGCGGCTCGTACAATGTCGGACAGATCCCGGTAGATTCCTCCACCGACCTGTCGAAGATCTGAGTCTTTCTCTGCTCAAGGTGAATCGGGATCACTGACTCAGCCACAGTCTAATCTAATTACACATGACGTCTCATGAATATTCATTGCTGACTGCATCAGACACATTTACATTTCCGTCAATATTAGTCCTAATCAGTAAAACGGACATAAAGTGCTCAGGCTGGCAAACTCTTTTTCCCCTTTAAATCCAGCCTCCCCAGTGATCTCTATGCCCCCAGCCTCGGCCTCCCCAGTGATCTCTATGCCCCAGCCTCCCCAGTGATCTCTATGCCCCAGCTTCAGCCTCCCAGTGATGTATATGCCTCAGCCTCCCCAGTGATCTCTATGTCCCAGCCTCAGCCTCCCCAGTGATATCTATGCCCCAGCCTCCCCAGTGAGGTATATGCTCCCAGCCTCTCCTGTGATGTCTATGCCCCCAGCCTCAGCCTCCCCAGTGAGGTATATACTCCAGCCTCTCCAGTGATGTTTAGGGCTCTAGCAATCCTGAAAAAGCAGTTGAGAAGCAACAAGACCAATATCACCGACGCTAAAGTGAAGCAGCTCCAGCCACCACAGTAGGGTGAGTTGATTGTTTAACCAAATATAGCGGGTCATTTTCAAGTTGATCATTTTGTGCGGCCCCCGAAGGATTATAGAAATTTCCAAATGGCCCCCGCCCCTGGTGTAAGGCTGCCTTCACACTTGCGGACCCCTCCACAGCGTCCTGCGGAGGGGATCCGCAAGCTGACTGCAGCCACCGCCAGCCCCTATCTTTATAATGGGAACGCAGGTCTGCGCATGACCGTGCGCTCCCATTCACTGCAATATGTGATTTGTACGCAGGCGGATGCCCGCGCACAAATCACGCACAATCACACACTCTCGTCTGCACCAGGAACACGACCATGTCATGTTCCTGGTGCGGACGAGAGTGTGTGATTTGTGTGCGGGCATCCGCCTGCGTACAAATCACATATTGCAGTGAATGGGAGCGCACAGTCATGCGCAGCACCGTGCATTCTCATTATAAAGATAGGGGCTGCGGTCAGACTGCGGAGGGTCTGCAAGTCTGAAGCCCGCCTAATTCATTGAGATGAACTCATATCTCCATACAAAGAGAACACCGCACAAATAACTCTTCACCTTGGCTAAATAATACCGCCATAAATTGTCCACATAATACTGTCCAAATAATATCTTTATACAGTCTGCAGATAGCATTGTCTAATACCTCCATACAGCCTCCAGATAACACCGCCCAATGACTCTACTCAA
>JARQOC010004413.1:5000-10121 GCA_033576535.1 Allobates femoralis
ATTTTTCTTTGCCAGCCAGGTACAACTAGGCAGCTAGGAGCTGCCATCCACCCCCAACTACCTAGGTGTACCTGGCTGACAAGAAAAAAAAACGGCGTGGGGCTTCGCCGCATTTTTCTTTGCCAGCCAGGTACAACTAGGCAGCTGAGGGCTGGAATCCCCAGCGTAGGGAGGCCCAAGCGTTCTGGGCCACCCCCGCTGAGAATTGCAGCTCGCAGCCGCCCCAGAAAATTGCGCATTTATAGAAGCGCAATATTCTGGAGCTGTACCCAGCTCTTCCAGCTGCCCTGTGGCGGTGGCAGACTGGGTAATAAGGGGTTAATGCCACCTTTCTTTTAGCAGCTGGCACTAAGCCCGAGATTTATAATGTCGCGCCAATGTTAGACACGGCCATTATGAATCTCTATTTAGTATTAAAGAAGACACAACACCGAGAAAAATTTTTTTATTACAACAAAAAACACAAACACGTATTTTGACTCCATCTTTATTACTCCCACATACCCATCCAGGATCCTGGTAGAGGTCCGTCCGTTAGTGAAGATTCACTAACAATTATATTTGAAGGCTCGTGCAGTGAAGCATTCATGGTCTGTGTCACCTGAGGTCGGATAAAGCAATGTGTTTCTCTGACCTCATGTGAAACTTCCCACTTCACAGCGTGACCCACATAGAGTGAGTTTTCTGTTACCGATGTGAACAGGGTGACATCAGTGTAGATCACCTGAGGTCAGATAGAGTGACGAGGATTAACTCTGACCTCAGGTGAAGTTTACTGCGTCACCCAGGTCCCAGCGTTACACAAAACTCACAGACCCTCTCACCCTCAGTCTCTCTATCTCTACAAAATATATATACACATGCACACACACACACACACACGTGTATGTATACACACACACATGCACACACACACGTATGTATACACACACTTGCACGCACACACACACACACACGTATGTATACACACACATGCACGCACACACACACACACACACGTATACACACACATGCACACACACACACGTAAGTATACACACACATGCACACACACACGTAAGTATACACACACATGCACACACAGACAAGTATGTATACACGCACGCACACACACGTGTATGTATACACACACATGCACACACACACACACGTGTATGTATACACACACATGCACGCACACACACACACGTGTATGTATACACACACATGCACGCACACACACACACGTGTATGTATACAAACACATGCACACACACACACACAAGTATGTATACAAACACATGCACACACACACACGTATGTATACACACACATGCACGCACACACACACACGTATACACACATGCACACACACACACGTAAGTATACACACACATGCACACACACACGTAAGTATACACACACATGCACACACAGACAAGTATGTATACACACACATGCACGCACACACACACACACACACACACACACACACGTATACACACACACAATCTAACTATATATATGTGCATATATATATATATATATATATATATAGATGCACATATGAAATGTGCCTAATAAAAGTGAATGTACATATGTGTGTGTGTAATCCATATGTACATGTGGATTACACACACATATATATGTGCAGTTTTGGGAGGGTGAGGGGGCCGCCGATACTCACCTTCCGAAGACGCCGATCGTTGCCTAGCGACGACGGCACACGCATCGGCTTCACCCGCTGCACTGGGCATGCGCGGCACGGAAATGACGCGCTCTCATCGTCATTTCCGGGCCGCGCGTCATGAAGAGCGGGGCGGGATGATTCCAATGGGCTCCCCGCTCTTCAAATCGATAATGCCGCCCATTAGGGCGTTAGGAAGGTAGCGAGGCGGGGGGAGCGCGGCTCTGGGGAACCCGCCCTTCGGACAAGAGCCCACAGGAACGCCCCACTGTCACAGAAACTGTAAGTTTATAAAGTGGTTTATTCACCTTCTATAAAGCCCTATTAGGACAGGCAGGGATGGTTAGGGAGCTAGTTAGGGTCTGTAGGGGCAGGTAGTGATAGTTTAGGGGCCATAGATTAGGTGACAGGTTCCCTTTAACTGAAAAAGACTGAAGTCTCAATCAAGGAATGACTTCACAATTGTAATCAAAAAATGCTAAAAAAAATTGCAATCTTTATTATCAATATCAGTAAAATCACATCAGAGCTAATTCCCAAAGGGAAAACCACATAGTACAGTATAAATCCTTTTTTAATACAGAGTAATATCAATAAAACACAGAACCCTTACAAAAAGACAATGCCTCTCAAGGTAACATATAGAAACCAATACACGTAAGGCACCCTTAAAGGTTAAATTACAGCCCTTTAATAAGTCAATCAGATCCTATAGTCTGCCTGTTCATAAATGGCAAGCTCCCATACTCTTTTTTAATCAAGAATCAATCATAGACATATGGACTAAGCTGGAAGTTGAAAGGAGTCCTATTAAAGAAGGGTAAAGTGTTTGTTACCTGCTGTGGAGGAATACTGTGCCTGGGATTCCCACCCCTACGCCGTTTCGCAATAGCTTCTTCCGGGGGCGTAAAACACTTTACCCTTCTTTAATAGGACTCCTTTCAACTTCCAGCTTAGTCCATATGTCCATGATTGATTCTTGATTAAAAAAGAGTATGGGAGCTTGCCATTTATGAACAGGCAGACTATTTAAAGGGCTGTAATTTAACCTTTAAGGGTGCCTTACGGGTATTGGTTTCTATATGTTACCTTGAGAGGCATTGTCTTTTTGTAAGGGTTCTGTGCTTTATTGATATTACTCTGTATTAAAAAAGGATTTATACTGTACTATGTGGTTTTCCCTTTGGGAATTAGCTCTGATGTGATTTTACTGATATTGATAATAAAGATTGCAATTTTTTTAGCATTTTTTGATTACAATTGTGAAGTCATTCCTTGATTGAGACTTCGGTCTTTTTCAGTTAATATTAAAATGCAATAAGCAGCCATGCAGCTTTGGAACGCTATTAACCTGCATATTAACCCCATATCTTCAGGTTAATTATGTTTTGGGATGTAACATGTTCTATGTAAGGTCACTTGTGCTTGTTAAATATTTGGTGAGTTTGTTACCTCAGTGTTTGTAGGAAGAGATGGGCGGACCTGCAAATATATTGCAAGCAATTATACTTAATCTTCTTTCATAAATGGTATTGTAATTTCGCGGTAGATCGGCAGAAGTCGACGCAAATGGCCGACTTGTGGCACCGATCCGGCAATCCCCATTCATTCTCTATGGAGCTTGTGGTCGGGTGCGGCAAGTACAGTATTGCCGAATCCGGCAGGTCCGGCACTTGCGGTCGCACAAAAAACCTGCTGCTAACAGCATTTTTTGCGGTGCCGCAAGTTCCGGGTTCGTCATTACCGCACTTGCCGCACCCGACCGCAAGCTCCATAGATAATGAATGGGGCTTGCCGGATTGGTGCTGCAAGTTGTCTGTTACGCGGTAGATCTGGCAGGTGCGGCGACATCTCCCAGATCTACCACAAAATTGCAATACCGCTGATGTAAAAGCACCCTTACTGAGATTCCGCGCCACTGTCACACTGCTTCTGGGTCCGCTCATTAAAGCAGACAGGTGCTGTCTGCAACTCTGTTCTTTATCTTGACTGGATATCAAAATACATAAATAATTTATAAAAATGGCCTGTGGTGTCCCCCACAAATTTGATACTCAACTGAGATAAGGCATGCAGATGGGGCCTAGTTTTTTCAGCCTGAGGAGCCCCATGGTTATTAGGCCTTCCCCAGGCTAAGGCTAGCTTCACACCATGGTTTTTCCCTGTCAGGTTGTGTCCGGTGTTTTGCAAGATGAACCGGACAGAGCCTGACAGCCCCGGACAAACAACTGGAGGGCAAATATGTCCTCAGATACTTTTTTGTGCTGGAATCAGTGGCTGCCTCTGTTTAGTGCTGAAATTTCATCCGGGAGCTCTCCAGGTGCTGAAATTCAGCAGCGGCTGCTTTTAACAGCCGCTGATCTTTCAGCGCCCGGTGTCCGGTAACCGGTCCAATTTTATGTCAGATCCGGCGCCCATAGACTCCCATGCTATGGGTGCCGGATCCGGGAGGATCCGGTTTTGTGCAATTTTTGCATCGGACACTTAAAATGCTGCAAGCTCCAATTTTGTGTCCGGGGCAAGAAAACAAAAACAGCTGGATCCTCCTAGGCAGACACAAAACCGGATGGCAATCAAATAACGGCCATCCGGCACCATAGGATGCAATAGGGGCAAAATCGGATCCGGGGCTGTCCGGCTCACACCGGACAGCCCCGGGTTAAAAAAAACGTGGTGTGAAGCTGGCCTAAGAATATCAGCCCGCCGATGGATCAAAATTGGCACATTCATTAGATGGGTTAATGCCAGCTACGTTTTGTGAAAAATCACATCTGTCATCAAGCTGCCACTATGAGACACCTCCATCACTATAGTTAAGCCAAAACCAGGAGTGGGTGATAAATACTGAAGTGGTGAAGTGTTTCTATTATACTTTTCCTTTGATTGTTCCACTCCTGGTTTTGTCTACAAATCCTGAGGTAAAAACTCCACCAAATACTGAATGTGTGGCCTACGTCTGTTTTAAACTAATGAAAAGCATGCATCTACAACACTTTCATTTTCAACATTTTCCTACCATTTTTTTAAAACATAGCATACTGTAGGAGTTATAATTGTTCTGTGCAAAAGGTAAAAAAAAGCGCCACCAAAAAGCAGAAAAAAATTAAAGGAGGCCAACTAAATAATAATAATAATAATAAATGGGAATCAATAAAAAAATATTTATAATTATTAAAATGGAGTAAAAGATTGCACTGTATAAATTGCACAATATAAACCCTGAATCCATTGGCTACAATATACAATAAACCGTCCCCAGGCTTCTTGTTTTTTGCTCAAAACTTTAGCAATTTGAACAGGAATTAGCAACGCTATAAATGATATATAATAACAGAGAAAATTGGATGCGTACTTTACCATCAGATAGACGATGCTGGCAGCGCTGGCGAGGTGCTTGTGCATTGACCATCTTCAGCTCTGAGATCCACTGCAAAATAAAGGCTAAATTAGCATTT
>JARQOC010004414.1:0-10117 GCA_033576535.1 Allobates femoralis
TCTTAGATCGGCTTTTCCACAAAACACCAGTGGTACACAGAGTGAATCTCACAGGAGTATCTCCAAGTGAGCATCGATGCCATGACTGGGGAACTGGAGCCTTGCTCATTTTGGGCTTCCAAGCTGGAAAAATGGCCTGAGCTCGCCACTCACGCCCTGGAGATCCTGTCGTGCCCCGCAGCCAGCGTTCTCTCTGAACGTGTCTTCAGCGCTGCTGGTGGTGTGCTGACAGATAAGCGCACGCCTCTGTCCAGCCAGAATGTGGACAGACTAACGTTCATCAAGATGAACAAGTCATTGATCAGCAAGGACTTTTCTACCCCTGTGTCATCCTGGGGAGACTAAAAGCTTGTGGATTTTTGATTGTGCTTCATGACAGTAACCATTTAAAGTTTGCAACTGTGGGGCAATTGATGCCACTTATTTGGGCACAGGCACCACTTTTTTGCTAAAAATGACATGATTTTAGAAGGGCATGACATGACTATATCTGTGTCTCCTCCTCCTTTTACTCATCCAGCTCTTTTCTTTTCCCATTTTTATATGTACTTGTCACTTTTCCATGTGTTTGTTGTGTCTTCTGAGTAGTTAGAAAACACCTTCTAAGGTGTCAAAAAGGTAACTATGTGTTTGTATGTGTTTGTGCTTGCCTGCCATTGTTTTCAATGGTGTTCGACGGTGTTCGACGAACACCCCCCCAATTCAACTAATCGAATTGAATTCGAACACTAGGGTGGTGGCTCATCTCTACTGTTTAGGCCTACTGGCCGGATAAACTCAAACCTCATGCAAACGCACCCATCAATGTTATGCCCTGCCACACACAGGTGGGACAAGAATACGTTTTGTGTAGTATTACAGAAAATAATAGAGAGGTAGGTCAGTGATCTGTTTAGGCCTACTGGGCCGGATAAACTCAATGCTCATGCAAGCGCTCCCATCAATATTTTGTCCTGCCACACACAGGTGGGACCACTATCAGTTTCGTGGAGTATTACCGAAAAAACTAGTCAGGTAGGTCAGTGAGCTGTTTAGGCCTAGTAGGCCGGATAAACTCAAAGCACATGCAAGCGCTGCCTTCAATGTTATGCCCTGCCACACACAGGTGGGACAAGTATACCCTTTGTGCAGTATAACAGGAAATAACAGAGAGGTAGTGTCACGCTGGGTATAGGGAGACACCCAGTGCTGGACGATGACAAGGGAGGGGAAAGGAATTCCTGATGCTAAGGGTCAAAAGGGGAGATGGTGACCCCTAGAACAACTAGCGCTGACACCTGGCTTCCCTAACGTGCCTATACAGTTTCCGCAACTGTGGCCACAAGGATTCCTATTCCCTGTTTCTGGACTACCACTACATAGGTATCAGAGTGGGTCATGACTAGTCAGCCCGGCTAGCAACTAGAGAAAGTCACAAGGGAAACAAACAAAGAGGGAAGAGATACACTCAGCTTGAGCAGATCCAAGCAGCAAACTAACAGACTCCGGGAAACACTGTTTTGAGCTAGGATGTAACCAGGAACACCTGAACAGCTATCACCAGCAGTGCATCCTGGGAGTCAAGGGGAATATACAGTCAGCTCAAGGTAAGGATTCAGCTGAGTCCTAGTGACCTCCAGCTTTAACTAAAAGGAGAATGCCTCTTAAAGCGACAGAGACATTTTCTCTAGATTTTGACTGTTTGGCCAAATGCTCGGATCTTCTGCAAATGGCCTCTACAGTCTCATCCATGCCTACTCACACACCTATGACAGGTAGGTCAGTGACCTATTTAGGACTACTGGGCCGGATAAACTCAAAGCTCATGCAAGCGTTCCCATCAATGTTATGCTCCGCCACACACAGGTGGAACCACTATCAGTTTCGTGGAGTATTGCCAAAAAAACTAGTCAGGTAGGTCAGTGACCTGTTTAGGCCTACTGGGCCAGATAAACTCAAAGGTCATGCAAGCGCTCCCTTCAATGTTATGCCCCGCCACACACAAGTGGGACCGCTATCAGTTTCTTGGAGTATTACTGGAAGAACTAATCAGATAGGTCAGTGACCTGTGTAGGCCTAGTGGACAGGGGAGATTGACCAAACAATGCTTTTAAGGGCCCAAAAACTGTTCCTGTGTATACATCACATTCGCCAAAACCTGGTTTGATGCCCAAAAGCAGTTTACGCAAACATTAACAGAGATGTAGTAATCACTGCTTTTAAGCACACCAAAAATGGTGGATGTGAATACAGCTAATTTGGTAATCACTGGTTTGATGGACAAAAAGGTTAAATATTCAGAAACAGGGGCAGGAGTGTCAGGGATAAGTATTGAGCTCAGAGGGCCCTACTATAGTCAAGCAACAAGTTGAAATATTGAAATGGGGAGTTTAATGCAGAACATTGAAAAGTACACAAGCGTTTAGTCTCCCCATGCTGACACAGGGGTGGAAAAGTCCTTGCAGATCCATTACTTGTTCATCTTGATAAACTTTAGTCTGCCTACACTGTCACTGAACAGTAGCGTGCACTTATCCGTCAGCACACTACCAGCAGCGCTGAAGACATGTTCAGAGAGAACGCTGGCTACAGGGCACGACAAAATCTCCAAGGCATGATTGGTGAGCTGAGGCCATTTTTCCAAGTGTGAAGCCCAAAATGCACAAGGGTCCATTTCCACAGTCATGGGATCAATATTCAGCTATAGAAACTCCTGTACCATCCTCTCTAGGCGTTCACTATGTGTTAGACTTGTTCTCTCTTCTGGCGTTGCAAAGGATGGTCTAAAAAAATGGTGAAACGATTCTACAAAATTGCTGTTACCAGATAGACTGTTACTGTTAACGTTTGAGTGATGACGACTCGACGTTCCCCGCGTTGGAAAGTTAGAACATGCGATATTCACTATGTGCACCACTGGTGTTTTTGGGAAAAGCAGTACTAAGATTATATAAAAGCTTTTGTTCATACTGCTGCATGCGTGCATCCCTTTCCAGGGTAGTAGTCATTTGGCCAAATTTACTCTTGTACTGGGGATCTAACAGTATGGTAACCCAGTAGTTTGCATTACTTCGAATTCTAACAATCTGAGCATCATGTTGCAGGTAGTGCAGCAAGAAGGCACTCATGTGTCTTGCGCATCCAGGAGGCCCAAGTCGTTGTTGTGTTGGTGGCGGCGAGGTAACATTCACCCTTCCTTCCCTGCCCTCTCTCCCCAACCTTGCACAACAGAAATGTGATCAAGATCTACCTCATCTGCTGAGTCTTCCATGCCCATCGCCTCTTCATCCTCCATTTCTTCATCGGCTCCTGCACCTTCATCAACAGTTTGGCTGCTACCATGTGCCCTTGTTGTTACCTCTCCCCCACCCTCCCATGCCAGCCGCCTTGGTGCTGCCAACTGTCTGGACCTTTGAGATCTTATCCCTTCCACATAGGCCTCCTCGTGTACTTCCTGCCCTTCCTCTTGGCCCACTACCTGACTCCGAATACTGGTTAAAGTGTCCTCCAGCATGTAAATGACCGGAATAGTCATGATGATAATGGCATCGTCAGCGCTAAACATGTTAGTAGCCATTTCAAAACTCTGCAGAAGGGTGCAGAGGTCCATGATCTGAGACCACTCCAGGAGCGTGATTTGCCCCACCTCTGGTTCGCGTTGGCCCAGGCTATACGTCATAACATGTTGCACCAGGGCTTGTTGCTGCTGCCACAATCACTGCAACATTTGCACAGTGGTATTCCATCGTGTCGGCACATAGCATTTCAGGCGGTGAAGCGACAAGCCGAACGATTTCTGTAGCGATGCAAGTTGTTGAGCTGCGGGATGCAAACGGCGGAAGTGAGCACACAGCGACCCTGCCCTCTGCAGAAGTGCATCTAGGCTGGGATAGTGGGCTAGAAACGACCAGGTTCAAGACGTGAGCCATACAAGGCATGTGTGTCACCTTGCCACGGCAAAGGTCCGCACCCAGGTGTGCAGCATTGTCACACAAGGCCTTCCCTGGCTGCAGGATCAGTGGAGACAACCATTCATTAAACTTGGTCTCCAGAGCTGAATACAACTCCTCAGCTGTGTGACTCACATTTACCAGACATTTTAACGTAAACACCGCCTGATGGCGTTGAGCCCTGCTGCCAGCATAGTAAGGAGGTGTGCTGGATTCCTTCTGCGCAGGTTGAATGCGGGTCACATTACCAGCAGGCTTTGGGCGCAGGTGGAGGACATAGAAGAGGTGGAGGAGGAAGAAGCAGTGGAGGAACTTCTAGATACAGAGGTTTGATGCACAACCCATGGGGATGGCAAGACTTGTATAGGAGCCCCTTCTCCTGCTGTCACCATAGTCACCCAGTGCCCAGTCATCGACATATAACTCCCCTGTCCATGCTTACTCGTCCAGGTGTCTGTGGTGAAATGCACCCTGTCACACACAGAGTTTGTCAAAGAAGTGGTGATGTTGTGTGCAAAATACTGGTGTAGTGCAGGCACAGCTTTCTTTGAGAAGTAGTGGCAACTGGGCATCTGGTACTGGGGCACTGCGATGGCCATAAGGTCTCAAAAATCCTCTGTGTCCCCCAGCCGGAAAGACAGTATTTCCATAGCCATGAGCTGCGGGATGCAAACGGCGGAAGTGAGCACACAGCGACCCTGCCCTCTGCAGAAGTGCATCTAGGCTGGGATAGTGGGCTAGAAACGACCAGGTTCAAGACGTGAGCCATACAAGGCATGTGTGTCACCTTGCCACGGCAAAGGTCCGCACCCAGGTGTGCAGCATTGTCACACAAGGCCTTCCCTGGCTGCAGGATCAGTGGAGACAACCATTCATTAAACTTGGTCTCCAGAGCTGAATACAACTCCTCAGCTGTGTGACTCACATTTACCAGACATTTTAACGTAAACACCGCCTGATGGCGTTGAGCCCTGCTGCCAGCATAGTAAGGAGGTGTGCTGGATTCCTTCTGCGCAGGTTGAATGCGGGTCACATTACCAGCAGGCTTTGGGCGCAGGTGGAGGACATAGAAGAGGTGGAGGAGGAAGAAGCAGTGGAGGAACTTCTAGATACAGAGGTTTGATGCACAACCCATGGGGATGGCAAGACTTGTATAGGAGCCCCTTCTCCTGCTGTCACCATAGTCACCCAGTGCCCAGTCATCGACATATAACTCCCCTGTCCATGCTTACTCGTCCAGGTGTCTGTGGTGAAATGCACCCTGTCACACACAGAGTTTGTCAAAGAAGTGGTGATGTTGTGTGCAAAATACTGGTGTAGTGCAGGCACAGCTTTCTTTGAGAAGTAGTGGCAACTGGGCATCTGGTACTGGGGCACTGCGATGGCCATAAGGTCTCAAAAATCCTCTGTGTCCCCCAGCCGGAAAGACAGTATTTCCATAGCCAACAGCTTGCAGATGGTGAAATTCAATCTCTTAGCTTTGGCATGGGTAAGAGGAAGTGTTTTTTTACTTGTCCACATCTAAGGGACCGAGGGCTGGCTGCTGTGCTGAGACAGGGTTGAGTAGGGTGTCCCAGACAAACTGCTGGTCTGTGAGGGAGGTGCAGACGGACATATTATGTTGCATTCATAAAAAGGTGGTGCTCTCAGTGTCTGACAGTGCTCAACACCAGGAAAAACAGCTTCCAAAACAGCTGACGACCTGTCAATCACACTGGCTGTTGTGGGTAAAAAGGTGGAAGTTCTGCGAAAGCCTGTGTGACAGCTGTCCGCATAGTCACAAAGGATGAAGAAGTCACAGATGCATTTGATGGGCCAGACGGTGGTTGGCCAAGCCCGCTAGGCCACATTGTAGCACCATGAGCTGCAAGTACTCTTGCTCTGACCCTCCTTCATGTGGACTTGGATCCGCTCAAAAAGATTTTGAGCATCGGTGCAGCTCATTTCCTCATCTTGACTCAGTGAAGCTTTGGAGAAGACCTTTGATTCCCTGGTTATAGTATCAGTGAACAGCTCTGCAGACTCACCCATCTGTGTTAACCCATAGTCAGAAGGGCGGCTGGAGACTTGTGAGCTGTGAGGAAGCAAGTGCGATTGGGGTGATATCTCTACAAACAAGTAAAACTATATAAAAATGACATGCATCTCTGAGCTAAAACTTACATTAACTAAGCTACAATGTTGGCCAAAAGTATTGACACCCCTGCAATTCTGTCAGATAATGCTCAGTTTCTTCCTGAAAATGATTGCAATCACAAATTCTTTTGTGTTTTTTCATTTAAGACAAATTGGTATTATTATCTTCATTTAAAGAGAATGAAGCAAAAAGCAAAACATTGATCATTTCAAACAAAACTCCAAAAATGGGCAAAAGCATTGGCACCCTCAGCCTAATACTTGGTTGCACAACCTTTAGCCAAAATAACTGCGATCAACGGCTTCCTGTAACCAACAATGAGTTTCTTACAATGTCCTGCTGGAATTTTCGACCATTCTTTGGCAAACTGCTCCAGGTCCCTGATATTTGAAGGGTGCCTTCTCCAAACTGCCATTTTTAGATCTCTCCACAGGTGTTCTATGGGATTCAGGTCTGGACTCATTGCTGGCCACCTTAGAAGTCTCCAGTGCTTTCTCTCAAACCATTTTCTAGTGCTTTTTGAAGTGTGTTTGGGTCATTTTCCTGCTGGAAGACCCATGACCTCTGAGGGAGACCAAGCTTTCTCACACTGGGCCCTACATTATGCTGCAAAACTTGTTGGTAGTCTTCAGATTTCATAATGCCATGCACACGGTCAAACAGTCCAGTGCCAGAGGCAGCAAAGCAACCCCAAAACATCAGGGAACCTTTGCCATGTTTGACTGTAGGGACCGTGTTCTTTTCTTTGAATGCCTCTTTTTTTCTCCTTAAACTCTATGGTGATGCCTTTGCCCAAAAAGAGAGAAAATTCTTCTAAGAACGTTTTAGGCTTTCTCAGGTAAGTTTTGGCAAACTCCAGCCTGGCTTTTTTATGTCTCGGGGTAAGAAGTGGGGTCTTCCTGAGTCTCCTACCATACAGTCTCTCTTCATTCAGACGCCGACAGATAGTACGGGTTGACACTGTCGTACCCTCGGACTGCAGGGCAGCTTGAACTTGTTTGGATGTTAGTCGAGGTTCTTTATCCACCATCCGCACAATCTTGCATTGAAATCTCTTGTCAATTTTTCTTTTCCGTCCACATCTAGGGAAGTTAGCCACAGTGCCATGGGCTTTAAACTTCTTGATGACACTGCGCATGGTAGATACAGGAACATTCAGGTTTTTGGAGATGGACTTGTTACCTTGAGATTACTCATGCTTCCTCACAATTTGGTCTCTCAAGTCCTCAGACAGTTCTTCGGTCTTCTTTCTTTTCTCCATGCTCAATGTGGCACACAAGGACACAGGAAAGAGGTTGAGTCAACTTTAATCCATGTCAACTGGCTGCAAGTGTGATTTAGTTGTTGCCAACACCTGTTAGGTGCCACAGGTAAGTTACATGTGCTGTTAATTACACAAATTAGAGAAGCATCACATGATTTTTCAAACAGGGCCAATACTATTGTCCACCCCAATTTGGCTTTAGGACAATTCTTTTTGTGTTATTTTCATTGAAGACAAATTAAATGAAGATAATAATACCAAAGAATTTGTGATTGCAATCATTTTCAGGAAGAAACTGAGTATTATCTGACAGAATTGCAGGGGTGTCAATGCTTTTGGCCAACATTGTAAATGATGAAAACATTTCTACTTTGAACGTTCATAACTGATAGTTATTACCTAAGGACGATTTATGGGAAGTAATCATTACAGATAGACCAGATCAAGATAATCAGACATGGGATAAGAAGAAAAGACAAGCGAGAGCCACCGTTAGCTTATTAGTGGATGATGCTCAATTAATACACATAAGAAATGAAGAAACAGCGAAAGGAATGTGGGAAGCATTAAGAAAACTACATGAAAGACCTAGCTTGAATCACAAGTTATTTCTATTAAGAAAGCTTTACAGTATGAGATTGAGTGCAAATGACGACATGCAGACGCACATATTCTCAATGATGGAAGTGATATCACAGCTAACATCTTTTGGTGAAGACATCAAAGAAATTCATATTGCAGCTATATTATTGTGCAGTCTACCAGATTCGTATACAGCCTTGACAAATGCCCTTGAGACAAGACCAGAAACAGACATTACATTAGATTTTGTGAAAACAAGACTAATAGATGAATATCAGAGAAGAAAAGAACAAACAAATGATTCTTCTACTGAAAAAGACAGTGAAAACACTCTTAAAGCTACAGAATTTAAAAAACCCTATAATAAAGAGACAAGAGAATGTTTCAGATGTAAGAAAAAAGGTAATTTAAAGAAAGACTGTACCATATGGAAAGCAGAACAACAAAAGTTACAACATAAAGAGCATACACAGAAAGTGAAAAACACAATTTCTGATTCATGTGAGAATAATTGGAGTGGCACATTTAAAGCAACAAACAAGAAATCATCACTTGGTTGGTTTATTGATTCAGGAGCAACAAGTCATATGACAATTGACAAGAATTTCTTTACTAATCTTGATTTAGGTAAGAAAGAAGCCACTTATTTGCAGATGGAAGCAAAATAACCGCAGAAGGTATCGGACAAGGTATGCTAAACTGTTCAAACAAGTTCGGACAAGATTCAAAGATACTTGTACAGGATGTGTTGTATGTTCCAAAACTGGAAGGCAGATTGTTATCTGTGAAGTGTTTTATACAGCCAAAGGACTGACTGAAAAATTCAAAGACAATGAGTGTGCAATTCTAGCAGGAAACAAGGTGATAACCAATGTCAAGGCAGATGAACAATGATATCATATTGACACACCAAAGGAACAAAGGAAGGTATGTACACATGATCACAAGAACTGTATTCACGTGTGGCATAGACGTCTAGGACACAGACACCCTGACAGTATAAGGGAACTACAAAGAAAAGAATTGACAAAAGATCTAAAGATATCAGATTGCTCGATTACCGTAAGATATGAAAGATGTATAAAATCTAATGCCATGAAGATATCTATTCCAAAAGAAAGTGAGATGAAAAGCACTTGATTTGGTGCATACTGATGTATGTGGACCCATGAAAGTGACTACATCAGGAGGAAATAGATACTCGTACATGCTGACTTTTATAGATGACTACTCAAGATACACAGTCACATACTTAATTAAGAACAAAAAGTTTTTGATAAACTTGTAGACTACATAACAAGATCGAGTAACAAATTTCAAAGAAAGCCAATTGTCATCAGAAGTGTTAATGGAGATGAATTTACAGGTCACAAAATAGAAAACTACTTAAGACAGAATGAAATAGAACACCAGAAAACTGTTCCATACACACCTGAACAAAATAGAGTAGCAGAAAGGAAAAACAGAACTCTGACAGAAATAAGATGTATGCTGACAGATTCCAAACTACCAGAGAAATATTGGGGTGAGGCAGCAATGACAGCTACATATCTACAGAACAGACTTTTTTCCAGAAATCTGAAGAAGACTCCATGGCAAAACTGTGGCAAGGTATGAAACGAAGTGTCAATCATTTAAAAGTTTTTGGATGCAAAATTTTCATATTCATTCCAACAGAAAAACATTCCAAACTTCAAAACTGATCCATAGAGGGAATATTTGTTGGATATAGTGAAAATTGCAAAGGATACAGAATCCTATATCCCAAAACAAAGAGTCACGTTCAGTAACAGTGTGAGATTCATTGAAGACTTAAATGAAGACGTCATGATTTCAGTTGACACAAAAAATGAGAAAAACAGTAGTGACATAGCTGAAGAGGTGTCTGATGAGAAAGTAGTTGAGATTGATGAAGAACAGAATACTGAAAACGAAGAAATACAACTACAGACACAGAACTAAGATGTTCAATGAGAGAAAACAAAGGAAAACCACCAAAACGTCTCTCATACAACACAAGCACAAGTAAAATTTGTGAGCCTACCTCTTGGGAAGACATATCTAAACTACCTGAAGAAGAAGCTACTAAATAGATAGAAGCAACAGAAACAGAAATGAAGTCCATGCATGACTCAAAGACATGGACCCTGACAGAATTACCAGAAGGAATAAAAGCCATAGGATGTAAATGGATTTTTAAAAAAA
>JARQOC010004415.1:0-10113 GCA_033576535.1 Allobates femoralis
TCACTGGAGAACTCAGGTAGTAACCGTAATGGTGTCACACCTCATTACCAAGGTGCCTAGCTTCATAGCCAGGTCCCACTACCCACAGTCATGGACGGCGGAAGGTCTGCTCTTGGACTGGACCCAATTCCAACTCCACTACATTTTCCTCAGGCTACCACTATCCCAAGGTGGTGAAGATAATCGATCTGGTCTGTCAGCAAATCATCCTTGTGACCGCACACACACTGACCCAAGCGTGCTTAGTATGCCGATCTCGTCCACTTCATAGCAGACATGCTGTGCCGCCTACTGGATCGTCCAGACCTGCTCTCTCACGGCCGTTTTATTATCCTAGTTCATTGGATTTACATTCAACGACGTGACCCTGGAGACCCGGGTGTTCTCCTAATGTTGTCTCGACATCAATCAGGGCGCGGACACTGGTTTCAGAAGAGATATCCCACCAATATGGAAGATCATTTTCTTTTCTTCTCGTGGTCTTTCACCTTAGTACTGTTCCCTCCCAAGGGGTCCCAGTTTCATCCAATCGGATCTACACTCACGCCTGTCCTTAGGTCCTCTCAAGGGGCAAGTTTCAGCCCCTTTCATTCCCTCTCGGCACTGTCTTACTACCAGACCTCGATTAACATCTTTTCTTCAAGGAGCCTGCCGACTTGTTTCTTCCTCTCAAAGTCTACTAGACCCGGGGGTCCTGACCCTCGTCCTCATGTTTTTACGCTAACCACATTTTAAGCCATGACGAAAAATCCCCTTCGTCTTCTCACGCAGGCAGTTGTTTTCTGGATAGATTGCCTCTCTCAGCAGAGTCTTTAAATTTGTAGCGTTTTCAGGTAAACCGCCATTTGTTTTTTTCTGGTCTCCACTCAGACAAGGTTGTCCTAAATCCGGTTAGTTTTTTCCTTAAGATGGTGATGCCTTTTGTTGGCGCCTACCTGAATATATATTTCTGACGGCGCTAAGCCCCATGCCAGTTCTTCGGGTCAAGAAAGCTCTACGTTACTGGACCTTGGTCAGAACCCTACGCATGTACACGCCCAGGACAAATTCCCTTTAGAAACCTCTTTTTCCTTCTTCCAGGAGGATAAACACAGCAGACAGGCCGGGCTCTACAAAAACTTAATCAGATGGCTTAGATCCACCACCCGGAGTGTTTATTGCATTATTACAAAAAAAAAAAAAAAAGACCATTAATGAATACTGTATATCATTAATAATTTTATTACTCTTATTATTATTTATTTAGGTAGCACCATTTATCCATGGTGCTGTATCCTTTCCAGCTGCGGACACAGCACATTCTACCATGACCGCAGGGGTCTCCTGGGCTATTAGGCGCCAGGAGTTAACTCAGCAAGTGTGTAAGGCAGCCATGTGGCCAGCATGCACATGTTTACCAAACGTTTTTAGTATTCTCACTCCGTCCTCAACAGAGGCAAGTCAGGGAAGCCGTACCCTCCAGGTGGCAGTAGCCCACCGGTAGGGCATTGTTGTTTTTATTCAGTAGTGTTTTTTCCATTGCTGTTCCCACCCAGGGACTGCTTTAGGACGTCCCACGGTCCTGTGTCCCCCAATGAGGCGAAGGAGAAAAGGAGAATTTTGTGTACTCTCCGTAAATTCCTTTTCTCTTAGCCTCTAATTGGGGGACACAGCACCCACCCTGTTGCCCGTTTCGGGCCGTTACTAGGTTCTCATCTTACTCCTGAGAGGTTATATAGTTGCCTGTTTATTTTCCAGGCCTGCTTATACTGTTATTACGTAATTGCCTGTTCAGTTACAGGTTTTACCTTACTGTTATTATGTGGCTGCCTGTTTACTTAACAGACCTTATTTTACTGTGATTCTTGTCATTCTTCTGTTCATTCTCCTACTGCTTTAGCACAAAACTGGAGAAGCACTTCCTGCTCCAGGGTGTATATGCTGCAGAGGAGGAGCCACGTAACTCTTTTGCAGATTCTGCTTAGTGTCGCCTCCTAGTGGACAGCAGCATAACACCCACGGTCCTGTGTCCCCCAATTAGAGGCTAAGAGAAAAGGAATTTACGGTGAGTACACAAAATTCTCCTTTTTTTCTCCCTCCGCAGCCTTCACGCAGGCTGCAGAATGGAGAATGCGGCCCCTAGCAACCCACTGTGTATCATGGATACCAGCCACACAGCAGGCTGCGGGGAGTGTGTTTTTCACCACGCACAGGGGAATGCAGCATGATGCGTTTCCCTGTGCATGGTGAAAATCGCACTCTCCGCAGTCCGCTGTGTGGGTAATTTTTGGGCTTTCCAGGTGAAGTCATTAATTCCTGAGCTCCAGCCTAATGGAAAGTGCTGCGCCCTACTTATACCTTCTTCATTCTTTCCATGCTGCCAGAAATAGCTTTTGCTTGCATATTGTCTAGTGTATATCGGTTTGACCTCTGCCTTTTTTGGACCTTTGTTCTTCCTCTCGATTTTGTACTTTGTTTCCCTTTCGATTTTTGGCTCGACTCCTTGACCTCACTTTTGAATACCTGTTTTTGTCCCTTGCCTCACCTCACACGTCTTGCTCCTATTTGGCAACCGTTCTGCATCTGGCCTGCTTCAACTTCTTGAAGAAATTACCTCCTGGGCTCTGCTTTAAATCCAGATATTTGGGTTAAGGGGTCTCAGAGTTTCTCAGGGTGCTGCCTTATATGGCAGCTAGCCTATAGCATCAGACTTTCATTACAGTTAGACTCTGAGACAATGTTCTTCCATGGAGGTAGTGAAGACAGGTTTACCGGGGCAACAGTAATCATCTTGTATATTATATGTTTGGGATCCTCACCCTGGTCTTAGTCTAGAAAGGACCTAGAGAGCGCATCCACCATGACTATTCTGTTTTCCAGCTGGTAATGTAGGACATAGTCAAAGTGAGCGAAGAACAGCGACCATGTAGCCGGGGGTTCAGTCTCTGTATTTACTGCAGATATGCAAGAGACAAAGTTGTATTTGTTCATTTGCAACAAATGTTAACCCTGAGTCATGGCACAAAGGACTCTTATAGAACAATCATTGCTTTGTAATCTCTGAGTCTGAAAGGCCTACCAAACATTTCTCCTATGGGTAGGCAGATCAGTAGAGAAGACCAGGATTTCTTTCTGGTACACCACAACACTAGTTTATAGAAGATCTTAGAAAATGTAATTTACATATTACTGAAGACAGACGATGCGTTACAGGGCCTTATTGGCATGACGCGGTACTTATAATAGCCATCCCAGGTATTAAAGGCGGCCCTAATTTTTATGGGTCAGGTTCCCTTTAAAGGCTTTATTCAACTCATTGGCCTGTCGCATGCAAATCAGAATGTACGCTCCATGGAGATCAAGCTTAGTGAAGAGTAAAGGGCAAAGAGTAATTATTGTTGCCTTGAGAGGCCTCTCCAACCATTACTAGGCTTGAGAGTTTTCTGGCTCTTCTAGACAGGAGTGGATCAGATGTGACTCACTTTCTCAATAAAAACACAATCGTCTGGTATTACTTTTTTCCCGTCATTGTTCAGCCATCTGACACTGCTGACCTGCATGGGCTCTGGAGTGGACGCAGATGTGGAAGGCTGAAGCATGAGCAGCTTCTGGAAAGATGGTGATAGGTGCATCGACCTATTATCTTGGGACACCTTTCTAGATTGCTACTGGAACCTCAAGTCAATCAGGATGGCATGAGATACTAAATTGTCCAGGGTAGTTGGAACATCATGACCAGCCAGTTAGTCCTTAATCTTGCTCAAAAGCCCCTCCCAGCAAGCGGCAGCCAGAACTTTGTTGTTCCATCCTAGTTCCAAAGACAGTGTACGGAAGCCTACTGGCCGACTGTGCACTGGTTTAAGAATTTTCTACATGATTTTAGATCACTGTTAAACCTTGGAGGAACAGACAAGCAGAGAACAGAGACAAGAGCAGTGTTCACCCCAGGTCTAGTGCTGCAGCCTGGGTAGGAGCAAGGGAAATGGCAGATTTCAGGATATTCAAGCGGGTGTCCAGAGATTACATAAAGCCCAAAATTCTAGTTTGTGTCTAACATTGACAGGCAAGCTCTTGCTGCATACCTTTGAGTTGGGAGACTTTGGAGCCAGCGGGTTCTATGGCTTATACAAACTTTCATGCTTGCTGAGTCAAGCAAGGAAAGTGCAAATGGAGTCCGTGGAGCCTCGATTAAGAGTCTCAAACACGGGACTAGCCAGATATCCCTCCAGGGAAGGACCTAGCCTGAATCCTACTCCACACTGATGAGGGGCAACAGCCTGAAACAGTTGTTTGTGGGTGGATACCTGGCCTTGATATTCCCTTGTCATATCTCTAATCTTGCAAAAGAGCTGGATATTGACTGAAAAGGCCACTTAATATGGTGGTTATGGTGTTCTCCGCAAGGAGCCACCCATTGGCCGAGTTCTTACATGGAGGGATGACTGGCTAGTCCCGTGTTTGAGACTCTTAATCAAGGCTCTAGGGACTCCATTTGCATATTCAAATTCCCAGGGGCAATGCATCTTGGATTTCTCTGTGTTTGAGTGCTTTAGCCGGCTGCCCGCAGTGTTTTCCTTGACTGGTCTCCCTGAGATCAGTGAATGCTTTGTGATGTTCGTCTACCAGGCATTGCTCCCACCTAGCCAGAGTCCTACTCCACACTGATGAGGGGCAATTACCCCTAAACAGCTGTCTGTGGATGGATACCTGGCTCTGTTAATTCCCTTGTCCATATCCTTAACTCGTAACTGAGTGGGATATTGACTGAAAGGGCCACTTAATATGGTGGTTATGGTGGTCTCCGCAAGGATTCCACCCCAGGGCTAGGTCCTTCCCTGGAGGGATATTTGGCTAGTCCCGTGTTTGAGACTTTAATCGAGGCTCCACGAACTCCATTTGCATATTCAAAATCCCAGGGGGCAATGCATCATGGATTTCACTGTGTTTGAGCACTTTAGCCGGCTGCCTGCAGTGTTTTCCTTGACTGGTCTCCCTGAGATCAGTGAATGCTTTGTGAAGCAAGGAAAGTGGATCTCTTGACCTGTAGGAGCATACCTATGCGGCTACACAGTCTTCACTAAAGCCACAGGTGGTGGTTCGAATGAGCTTGCAGTGGTATGTGGCCACCAAGAGCAGCAACAAGGGATCCTGACACCTCAACAGCTGTCACTAGAGTTTGGGGGCGCTAAGGCCTTCACAAGGGTGGGTAGATCAACCAGAGTGGAAGGCAGGCATTCACAGGCAGACAGCAGAAGATGCACACTCAGTACTGAAACGCACAATGGTTAAGGAAGAGCAGGCAGGTTCTGGCAGGTCCTAAATAGGCACCTTCCAAATAGGGGAGGATGCCTTAAATACACTTCCAGGTTAGTGCACGCTGGCCGGACAATGGAAAGTAGCATTTTCCCACTTGTATTATGAAGTGTTTATAATATCAATAAAAGGCATTATTTTAACCCTTCTATCTGGAACAATCCATATGGATTATCAATGCCTGCTTTGTGTAAACCCAGGAGAGCAGCGCCAGCCAAGCAACAATTTTCTGGATTAGACTTCTATTTTTAACTGTAAAACATTTATATTAATTAAGATATCAAATCCAATTTAATGATGCTGATGAATGTGAGTCCAATAATATTTGCTCACCTGATGCAACTTGCAAAATATGAAGTTTCACCTGCGCTTGTAACTCTTCAGAGTGACGCACTGCACATGATCGGAAGTGCAGAAGCTGTTGTTCTGATAATGCTCAGTGCACCCCTCTGAAGCTGGAACATGAAAACTCAGCTTCAGGGTGGAGGCACACTATCATGCATCAAAAACGCTGCGTTTTTGATGCATGACAGTGATGCGAGTGCAGTGCTAGTTTGGTGCTAGTGTGGTGCGAGTGTGGTGCGTGTGGTGAATGTGCCTGGCTGTATGTAAGTGTATGTGGTGCGAGTGTAAGGTGTGAGTGCGTGTGTGCTGTTTTCTTTCTCTGCTGTCCATGGTCTTGATGGACCACGGAACAGCATTCCTGCTATCCCCATACAGTTACAATAATGTTTCATTGCTGTGACAGCAGCAGTGAAGCATTATTGTATTGCAAAGTTACACTTATCAGCTTAATTTTACATGTTTTTACAATGTTGGCTGTTCAGGAGTTCATTCAGCACTGTGCTACCGAGGGGGTTTTAAACCGGTGATTAAGGGGTTAATCAGACGCTGGTGTCATGACACCATCTGTCCAGGGGTTGTCCTCCCCCCCTGGATACATGGTGACATGACATCATGTGTCTGAATGGGTTAATTATTCTGTAAACCAACTTTAAGTTTATGTCGGGACAGAAGGAGCTGGGATTTATGAATGAAGCCAGGGCTTCAGCACCATGAACAGCCTCTCACAAATCTCGGCTCTTTCTGTCCCGACATAAACTTAAAGTTGGTTTACAGAATAATTAACCCATTCAGACACATGATGTCATGTCACCATGTATCCAGGGGGGAAAACAACCCCTGGACAGATGGTGTCATGACACCAGCATCTGATTAACCCCTTAATCACTGGTTTAAAACCCCCTCGGTAGCACAGTGCTGAATGAACTCCTGAACAGCCGACATTGTAAAAACATGTAAAATTAAGCTGATAAGTGTAACTTTGCAATAAATAATAAATTATACATACAATAATGCTTCACTGCTGCTGTCACAGCAATAAAACATTATTGTAACTGTATGGGGACTGCGGGGGCCAGTGATTTTGACAGCACACGGCTGCGATTATCGCACCGTGTGCTGTATGGGTGCGAGTTTGACTCGCACCCATATACTTATAATGGGCTCTCGCGCGAGGGAATCGCGTGCAATCGCAGCATGTTGCGATTGCACTCGCATTGCCCTCGCAAAGCGAGAGTAATGCGTGAAACTCGCATTGGTGTGATCTGTATCATTGAAAGATACAGGTCCGAGTTTAATGCGAGTTTTTCCTCGCTTTAAACTCGTGCAAGTAAAACGCCAGTGTGCCTCCACCCTCAGAGTTGCACTAATGCTGCCAAAACGAGCCGAGCGAATGCACAATATTTCTAGAAGCTGCAATGACGCCAGCTGATGGAAACCAAGCTTTCAAGACCACTTGGCCTGATAACATGGAGAGAGGCCAACTAGTCAAGGGAAACAACGCCCCATCGACTAGTCAAAGGCCCAACTGACATAGGGAAACCATACTTCATAAATGCTTTTGTTTTTTAATCAAAAGGCATTGCACAGGGATGGTTAGGCAGGGAATTTTAGGAAACACATATAAAATGCTGCTGGGTTTGATGGCATAAGGCACCTGACAGATTACCTTTAACTGTGATTCATTTTATATTGATCAGGTAATGGGACCCACTGTGATGATATTGATGAATGTGAGACCAATAATATCTGCTCACCTAATGCCACCTGCAGTAACACAATAGGAAGTTTCATCTGTGCTTGTAATGATAGATTCACTGGTGAGTTTTGACTTGTCATTTTTGTATTTGCTTAAATATATTGAAAACTACAATTATTGACACAGTTTAATTCAAAGGGATCCTGATGTGAAAGCTTATAACACTGTGCTAAACCTCTTTTTACAAGGAGTCAAAGCGGACAATGTAGTTAATAATGCATACCAGATAGCAAATCTAGGGCTTACATGCATTGCTATACTTTAACCTTTTCTCATCTACTGTTTAATGTGCATGGCTCAAGTCAATAGACTGTGAATAGCTGAGCCTGTCCCATATCTGGCAGATAATGGCTGTGATACGGAGCCATGTTCTGCCTCTAATAGCAGTAGTGGGAGCTGAGGTTCATCAATTGGTGCTAACCAGTTAGATGCCACTGTCATTTTTAATTGCAATATTTAGGGTGCACGGTTTGGAGATGCACATGATGAAAGGGTGCTGAAGAGTTTCTATATGTCATGAAAGTCTGCTGAATACCTCTGTGTGTACCGCTATGGCGCTATTTTTAAACCCTGTGAATTCTGCTGTATTTGTCAATAATGTAGTATTGCTATAATGTAGTATTGCTATATACTATATATTATAAGCAATCAGATGATCGCAGGTTCATGTCTATTAAGTGGTCTAGCAAATATATTAAAAAAAAATGTAATATAAGTATAGAAAATTTGTAATGACTCCTCCTTTCTTCCAGTAAAGATAATAAATAAATAAAATGAAATACACACATGTATCGTAGTATCTCTGCGTCTGTAAAAGTCTAATTTACACTAATATAAAATTACGGTAACCAAGCTAAACAGTAAACACAGTAAAAAGAAAAAAATTCAAAGTTCAAAAATGGTGTTGATTTCGTGACGGCAAAACAGTAAAAGAAGAAGAAAATGGAAAAAAATGTGTTGGGTTGTATTGTTATAACCGCACTAATGTAAAGAATTAGGATTCCAGGTCAATATTATCAAACATTTAACATAGAAACAATACACTCAAAACAATCTCAGAACTGCAGGTTTTCGGAGTTATTCCCCGTTATCCAGTACATCAAAGCCACAGTGATTACTGTCATTCAAAAGGACAACTTGTCCTTCAAAAATCAAGCGAATAAATATCTATGTGGATGGAAACATAAGAAAAGTTTTGACTCTTGAAAGTAGAGGAGGATAAAATATAAAAACTTGTATTGGCTTCATTGTGAAGCACATAACATATGATGGAAAGTGACAGTAGTCAGATAAGCTCGTCATACAATACTTTGATAAACTGCTGTGCAATAGAAAGGCAGTGACCATGCAATTGCCCTTTTGGGAAATTAAATAGGGAAATGCCCTTTCAGGGCCCCCTTTTTAGGCGTAAGATTGTAACAAGGCAGAAGTTGGTTTCTTTGAGTGTTTAAGTTTTTAAAAAAAGGAATATTGGAAGTGAAAAAAATTTAAACCCAATAAGGGTTACCTCTTAACAAATTTTTGGATGATAAAAGAACAAAAAAAAGAAGAAGTGAAAGAGGGGGTTTCCCCTGACTAATTTAAACGGACCCGGGAAAAATAGTATTAAAGTAAATAATAAAAAAATTGAGAAAGTAGTCTTTATCCCTTCTAATATATTTGGGTTTTGGGTTTTCCCACTCCAACAAAGGGGGGACTATTTTAAATTTTTTTGCATGCAAGTTTAAAAAAACAAAAAAAAACAATTATGTATGGTGGCATTCATTAAAAGATTACCTGTGACCCAACCCTTTACTTATTACAGGGGCACTGAAACTTTCACATGTGTAATAAAGATTTAAATCAACTCTGAGATGACAACTATCTTTTTTTAACAGGTACTGAAGTGGTGGGAAAGGGGTGATAAAAGGACTCAATAGAGGAAAACCCTTCAAATGTATGTTAATCAAAAAGTGGAAAAAGGGGGTTTCCCTTGAATTGGAGCCGTTTCCACCGAAGGGTTTAACCAAATTTTTTAAAATGATGATGGTAGTTTTTGACAACTCATATGTGTGGAATCGTCACCATAAACCTTTTTTAAATTTTATCGAAAAATCTCCATTGGTGTGCGACCTTTCAAGTAAAAGAACTTGATGACTGCTCTGTATTCCACTGGATTTCCCTTATCAACCCCCACACCCCCTTCAGCAGGGTAAAAAAAAAAGGGCCATTATCGTTTAAAGTTCAAATTGGATGTAACCTATAGAGATTTATATCATTTTTTGGGGGTAAGCAAGTATGCTTGTCACTACTCGGGGGTTTTCGCACGATTATCCCCGGGACTTTTTTTAGGATGCTCGGCGAACACCAAAATACCGCCGGATGCTCGGACCTTCGCTAATAATTTTTCGATCTGACACAAATACACAGCTCCCTTTAGTGCCCAAAAGTGAGCTTTGGCACCTCACAGAGAGCAAAATTGATTGTTAGGGTCCCTCTGGGGGCACAGCAAAAAAGGGGGTTGTATGTTGCCCGGCCCATTTTAAAAAGGGCCCACCCTCCAGCCCTTTCCCAGAAAAAAATCGTTTTATTTGCCCGGAAAAATCTTTTGGGCAGAGCCTGTCACTAATTGACTTACATTGGATACACGGGGGAATTTGGGAAAGGGTCGGGGCCCCAGTTCCCAGCACCCAAGCATTTTAGTACTCCCCATCTCTAATTAAATTTCCAAAGTACAATTT
>JARQOC010004416.1:0-10112 GCA_033576535.1 Allobates femoralis
CAGTCAAAACTACAACTTGTCCTGCAAAACCCAAGCCCTCTTATGGGTATGTGGAGAGAAAAGTAAATAAGTTATGGCTCTTGGAAGAAGGGAAGGGAAAAAAAGGGAAAATCACCCTGAGGATGAAGGGTTTAGTAGGATCTGTCAGTAGGATCAACCCTCCTGAGCCAACTACATGTGTATGTGGGTGATAGAATAAAATTATAGTTTGAATATCTGCAATTCAATGTCTTCTTTCAGAAAAGTCACATTTACTTAATATGTAAATAAGCTATTAAATCTATAGGCCCCGTCACACGTCAATGTCGTCAGCGATCTGATCGCTGGCGACATTGATTGCTGATCGCTGGTGAGCTGTCACACAGGCAGACTCACCCAGCGATCAGTGACCAGCAACATCCTGGAAATGATTTAAATATAGTTTCCACGATGTTTTGCTCCCGTTGCCAGGCTGCGGTAGCGGGAGCAGGCTGGTATCTATGGTAAACTAGGACCCTAGTTACCCGCTGTGTACCTTGGATAATCAGCCGTTGAGCGGAGAAGGTTGGTAACCAAGGTATACATCGGGTATCTAGGCAGCGCGCGCTGCCTACATACCTGCCGTTTACCATGGATACCAGCCCCCACGCTGAGATATACCATTTCACATATCGCTGCAACATCACGTGCAGCAGCGACATTGACAGCAATATTGACACGTGTGACTTCCCCTTAAGTGCTGCACACAAATCTCACTGACAATCTGCACTTCAGGGGTTATTTTAAATGAAAGTAGGCAATACTAGTGTGACCATTTGTCAAGGGGACTAACGAGTTTAATGCTAATTCCAGGGGAAGGGATGCCTGTCTGTTCCTTAACCTCTTGGACCCTGTGCTATCTCTTATCGAAGAGGTAAAACGCGTAAAGGTGGCAAGGTCTGAGCCTCCAGCTTTACCCTATCTCCTAACAAGACCCTGGAATAAAAACTTCTCTACCCACACAAAAAGAACAGGAAAAACAACAAAAGTACAACTACTTAGAACCTGCTGCTTTGCTCCTGACAGCAGTAAGGGAAAACGGCACCAGGTTGGCTGATCATCATACAGCAGTGGCTCAAACACCTCCACTCTAGGCTGGTCAGGGAAATCTGAGCTATCACAGACTACAGCTGAAGGTTCACATGGCTGCTTAAGGGAGGTGGGAGTGGACACTCTGCAACATGCCTTCCTAGCACTACTAGCAAAGGAACAACATTAGGTACTGAAGAAATTAACACACAAAGTAAAAAATTAACTCAAAATGCTATAAGACTCATGATACCATCATTCTCTCATGAGAGAATTAATGCAAATGACGCTCTTCTCAAAGTCTACTCAGAGTTTGAGCCAAGTGTCATTTACTGTGGTTTGATTCTCTCACGTGCGAAAATCTGAGCACAAGTGAGGAAAATATAGAGAACCTAATGTCCCCATCTTCTCCATTCTCCATTGTTTTGCGCACACCCATAGA
Organism: Allobates femoralis; assembly: GCA_033576535.1. Taxonomy (NCBI): domain Eukaryota; kingdom Metazoa; phylum Chordata; class Amphibia; order Anura; family Aromobatidae; genus Allobates; species Allobates femoralis. Next base: position 1,490 of record JARQOC010004416.1, read on the forward strand.
CGTGTATGAATGTGTACTGTCTCTGATGGAAAAGAAAAAAGCGCTGGTCGTTCCTTCTCCATAGTATTTATTGGAGCGAGTGCTATAACGATAAAACCTCAGATAGTACTGGTCTGAATTATATGCCAGTGTGAGCTTACCCATAATCACATACAACTCAGCTGGATCAGGAGATCAGAAATTAGCATTTAAGACTTGTCTCACACTGGTACTTCCCCTTTTAATTTAAAATCATCCCCTAGAGGGATGATCTCTATGAGATCTGTGTCTAGCCCATAGATTAACAGTTAATTTAGTCTAAGAAAGAATGTGGATATCTGTAAAATAAGATATGAGATCACAGATACCAAGGTATCGTTTTTATTTAGCTTACAATGATCTGTTTGCCCATATATATGGCTTTGGAGGATTGATCATACGGAGAAATTCTCTTTAAATGCCGCCAAAAACAAAATAACCTGGTGGTTGCATTGTCCTTGAGTGAGGCTGAATGAGAGCTTCTGGTGTCGAAGAGCTACATTTCATTGCTGATATCATGAATTCACAGATGTACTGGTTTATGTTGAATGAGAAGATACTACAGTCACTCTGTGCCATTGGTAGACATTCACATTTTTAACATGACAATGATCTGAAAGACATGTCTAAGTCCACTGTTAGAGTTAAATATATAAAGAACAGGTTGAAAGTGATTCATTGACCAAATATGTTTTTTGAGTTGAACCCAATTGAACTCCTATGGGGGAATTCTGAAGAGGCAAGTTGAGCATCACTCTCCATCCAGAATCCAGGCACTGAAGGTACCGTCACACGGGGACATATCGCCGGCGAATTGCCGCGTGTGACAGGGCGATAATCAGGCGATGAATCGCCTGAGTAACATCGCCAGGTTTCCCAACAATGTTGGGAAACCTGGCGATGTTGCTGAGGCGATCATGCCTGATCGCCCTGTGTAACGCGGCAACCTGCAATGTTGCGGGCGATTCCGCCTATCTACAACATTGCGAGTTATCGCTCGCTGGGTTGCTGGGCAACCCAGCGAGCGATAGCCGCGGCAACTAGCCGGCGACATCGCCGTAAGTTGCTCAGTCTGACATCTCGCCGGCGATGTTGTCAGGGATGCGCGCTCTCCCCCGATCCCCGGCAACATCGACAGCGATACGTCCCTGTGTGACGGTACCTTGAAAGAGATCATTCTTGAATTATGGAAAAAGATGTTGCAATATGTTGTCAGCTTGTTCATTTCATGCCTTGAAGACTTAGTCCTGTCCTTTAAAAAATGATGGAGGTCATACAAAATATTAGATGTAGTAAGTTTTGATGTGGGGTGTATTCTTTTTTTTGCATCAACTGATTTGAATTAAACTTAAAGCGTAACCACCGTTTACATTTTTATTTGATAATAATGTAGAGTAAGTGATTTTAATAAATTTTGTAAAATAGTTAATTAGAAAATTCTGGCTGGTTGCCATTCATAATCCGTGCACAAGATGTCCTGAGTGCACTGTGAGTAAATCTCATTCTGTGTCAGAGCCGTCTTCACTGTGAATAAAGAAATGTGATGAGATAATGGAGAGGGGGCGTGGCATACACTGTGTGCTTGCTGCTCACAGAGACACTGAATCGCTGAGCAATGTCAGGATGTAAACTCTTTACAAGCTTTTCTTTTCTGTCATCTGTCTCCACATCGCAATCTCTATTAACCCTTTGTCTGCTGGCTCCCCACACGGCTCACAACCATCCTCCTCTCACACACAGTGGTATCAGCTGCTGGCCAGTCCCCCACAGACAGAATGCAGCTTTTAAAACACCACAGAAAAATATGTGAACATAAGTCATGTGTCATTAAAAAAATCATTGTCTTAGGCCCCTTTCACATCAGCGGTTTTTTCGCTGCCGCACCTGCCGCAAGTGCCGAAACCACACTTGCCGCACCTACCACAAGCCCCCTAGACATTGTATGGGGCTTGCCGCAAGTGTGCCACAAGTGTAGCCGTTATGCGGTAATCGCGGCAGTTGCAGTTTTTTCACCGCAACTGTGATGTAAAAGGGGCCTTATTTTTGTGACCCATCATTAACAACCAGTGCAGCATTGGGTTTTATTTTTTTTCCAATGAAATGACATTTACACTTAAGATTATTTAACAGGGTGATAATACAATTTAACATGTTATGGGTTAAAAAATATACCGTGATGCTCAGTCTCGCCATAATTTTGGAATTTGTTCTCAGTGAAATGATCTTTAAAATCTTTTTAAAGGGTTGTACTAGTCTTTGCTAAGCACTGTGTATATACATATAGTGTGTTATTTATATATTGTTAGGTACTGCTCACTGAACGTGTTGGGGGACACTCGCTTGGTATCGGGATTAGGGCACTCTGGCACGGTCTCTATTTAGCAAGTCCAGTCAATTTATTTAAATATATAAATGACTTTATGTAAACCAAACATATACCACCCTTCGGTGTTACATAAAAGAAATGACATACAATCAATCTCAATTGTGGTTAAACTGCACAGTTCACAAAACATTTGTGACTTAGAGCCTGTTTCAAACGCGGATACGTCCACACGACTTCTTGTACCTCTGCTGCAGCGATATCCCAGGGGACATATCACACTGTCCTTTCGCTGAGCTTGATTTGTATACAGCCCCCTTTCTCTGGAGTTACCTTTCTGGATTAATGACCGGCTCCATACACTGACTCCTGTCAGTCCGAACATTTGGGAAATCTGCCTCTCTGGGATCACCGACCAGGTCCTTATTCTCCTCTTCTTCTGCTCCTGATGTCACACAGAGCAGGAGTAAAAGAGCAAGGCAGACTCAGCAGAACAGGAGGTGGCACAGAGACATAGAAGGGGGCGGAATACACAAGGAGGGAGACTGGAGGACTGTGACAGCAGTACAGACCTCTTAATAAGATCCCACCCATTAGACTACTTAACTGTAAGTTTTCTAATGTCTTTTTTAAAGCCTACAGGGGGGCTAGAAACAAGGGGGAACCCTTCCCTGAATGCAGCAGACGTGCTGCATTTAGTTTGCAATGCAACAGGGTGTGACAGGTCCTCTTTAAGTGTGACCATCTTCATGGTTTTTTTTTTCTTTGCTAATTTTGAGGCAGAAAAAAGACACAACATGCTCATTTCGATCTGCATTTTTCCCTGTGTTTTTTTCTTAGGACTGTATGATTATTAATTATTATTATTATTATTATAGCGTCATTTACTCCATGGCACTATATACGTCAAAAAGGGGCATACATAGACAAGTACATTAATTATAAAAAATAAAAGGCACAGACAGGTACAAGAGGAGAGAGAGGACATGCCTGCGGGGGCTCGCAGTCTACAAAGGATTGTATGAGGATATGCAGTAGGTGAGGCTAGAGCTGGTCGTGCGCCGGGATAGTGGACTGCAGTTTACTGCAGGCTGTGGGCTTGTCAAGAGAGGTGGGTTTACAGGTTCCTTTTGAAGGTTCCCACAGTAGGTAAGTGTCTGAAATGTTGGTAGAGCGTTCAGAATATCAGGGATGCACAGGGAAAATCTTGCATGCGGTTGTTATAAAAGGGGAGTAGAGAAAGAGATCTTATGTGGATCGGAGGTTACGTGCAGGTAAGTACCCGGAGACCATATCACAGATGTATCGAGGAGACTGGTTGCAGATGGCTTTTTGTGTCATGGTTAGGGTTTTGAACTGGAGCTTCTGGGCAGTGGGGAGCCAGTGAAGGCTTGGCAGAGAGGAGAGGAATAGGTGGATTAGTTGGGCAGCAGAGTTTAGAATAGATTGGAGGGGTGCTAGAGGGGAGGTCAGAGAGCAGGAGATTGCAGTAGTTTAGGTGGGAGATGATGAGAGCATGTACTAGTGTTTATGCAGTCATTTACAGTGTTTTGCATAAGATAGAAACACATGGGTAAACATGCACCAAAAATTTGAAAATGCATTATTTTTTTCTGCATTGGTTTGCCTCCAGGAGATGCAGATTTGGTGCAAAAATAAACTGCTAGTAAGGCACTCGGCCTAAGAAAAATCAGTGTTTTTTTTTTATTGTAGCCAGCCCAAGGCACACCTGTGCAATACTCATGCTGTCTGATCAGCATGCTGAGGCGGATGTATTATCTCGGCAAGAGAAAAGTGGTCATTAACAAAGATTTAGACACATTTGTGAACAATAATTGAGAGAAAAAAAGCCTTTGGTGTACACAGAAATAGTCTTGGGTCTTTGAGTTTAGCTTCTGTAAAATGGGAGCATAAATAAGTGTTGCCTTTTATATTCTCGTTCCGTATACCGTATATACTCGCGTATAAGCCGAGTTTTTCAGCCCAAAAATTGGGCTGAAAAGTGCCCCCCTCGGCTTATACGCGAGTCAATACGGCCCCTCAAAGTTTTGCGCCCCCACCTCCCTTTCTGGGCCCCCCCGCATGCAGCGCTGCGCATATACATTACGGGTCTAGCAGCTGTCACCCTCCGGTGGCGGATCGCGGCTCCCGGCTCCGGGCTCCATCTTCCTCGCTGTCTTCCTGCTTGTCAGGTGACCGGCCCGCGTCGCGATGACGTCATCGCGATGCGCGATGAGCCCCGGTCACAAAGCAGGAAGACAGCGTGGAAGATGGAGCCCGGAGCCGGGAGCCGCGATCCGCCATCGGAGGGTGACAGCTGCTAGACCGGTAATGTATATGCACAGCGCTGCATGCGGGGGGGCCCAGAAAGGGAGGTGGGGGCGCAAAACTTTGAGGGGGGCCCTGCTGGGGCCCTGTATACTACCACTGGGGCTGTATACTACCACTGGGGCTGTATACTACCACTGGGGCTGAATATACCACTGGGGCTGCTGTATACTACCACTGGGGCTGTATATACTACCACTGGGGCTGTATACTACCACTGGGGCTGTATACTACCACTGGGGCTGTATACTACTACTGGGCTGAATATACCACTGGGGCTGCTGTATACTACCACTGGGGCTGCTGTATACTACCACTGGGGCTGTATACTACCACTGGGGCTGAATATACCACTGGGGCTGCTGTATACTACCACTGGGGCTGTATATACTACCACTGGGGCTGTATACTACCACTGGGGCTGTATACTACTACTGGGGCTGCTGTATACTACCACTGGGGCTGTATATACTACCACTGGGGCTGTATACTACCACTGGGGCTGTATACTACCACTGGGGCTGTATACTACTACTGGGGCTGAATATACCACTGGGGCTGCTGTATACTACCACTGGGGCTGCTGTATACTACCACTGGGGCTGAATATACCACTGGGGCTGCTGTATACTACCATTGGGGCTGTATACTACCACTGGGGCTGTATACTACCACTGGGGCTGAATATACCACTGGGCTGCTGTATACTACCACTGGGGCTGTATATACTACTGGGGCTGCGTGTATACTACCACTGGGGCGCGTGTATACTACCACTGGGGCTGCTGCTGTATACTACCACTGGGGCTGAATATACCACTGGGGCTGCTGTATACTACCACTGGGGCTGTATACTACCACTGGGGCTGTATATACTACTGGGGCTGCGTGTATACTACCACTGGGGCTGTATATACTACTGGGGCTGCGTGTATACTACCACTGGGGCTGTATATACTACTGGGGCTGCGTGTATACTACCACTGGGGCTGCTGCTGTATACTACCACTGGGGCTGCTGTATATACCTCTGGGGCTGCTGTATACTACCACTGGGGCTGCTGCTGTATATACCACTGGGGCTGCTGCTGTAACACTGCTGGGGCCTGTATATACCACTGGGGAGGCTGCTGTATACCACACTGCTGGGGTCTGTATACCTGTGCTGGGGTCCACCCTCGGCTTATACACGAGTCAATAGATTTTCCCAGGTTTTGGGGGCAAAAGTAGGGGGGTCGGCTTATACACGGGTCGGCTTATACACGAGTATATACGGTATGTACAAATGTGTTGTTTTAAAGACGCTCCTATTGACAATTGTTTAGGGAAAAATGTGCGCTAGTGACTAAAAAAAAAAAAAAAATTCTAACATGGTCTGCCACATTTTTTGTAAAATTAAGGTTTCACTTTGGTAAGTGCTCCCGATCAGGAGACGCTGCGTTCTGAATGCAGCGTGTTCTTTCTTGTGGAGATGCTAGTGTTCTCTGAGGGAGAACGTAGCTGCAGACCCAAGATCAGGATTCTGGATGGGCCGCAGTTTCACTGTGTTTTCCTGCTCAGAACACTTGCGCCTCCACAAGAATAAATGGACATTCCGCGGCTCAGGAAGCAGTCCATATCCATTTAAAAAGCACAGTGGGCATGACCTTTCTATAAATCCCATCCACAGTACTTGTACTGTACAACGCAGCATTTTGGACGCTGGAAAAACACACTGTGTTCAAAATGCTGCTAATCCTGATCGTGAGCACTCATTCTAATAGACAAATATTAAAACCTTATGGCCACTTTACACACACCAACTTATCTGTCCAACTTCTGTACAACTTACTGGTTGCAGTGAAATCATGGACACATTGCTCCATTTTGTGGCTGTTTACAAATGGAACAATGTGTCCATGATTTCACTGCAAACCAGTAAGTTGGTCAGAAGTTGGACAGATAAGTTGGTGTGTGTAAAGTGGCCATTAGATGGAAATGCTCAAACCAGATTTTTCAGCACCCTAAAAATGATGTGAAATTTTAACCTTAACAATTCCATGAATGTATACTTAACGACGCAGCAGGACACCTGAGTTTCTGGAATGGTCTTGGGCTAATCTCCTGTTAAGTGGTTGGAAAATGTTGTTAAAACTCCATACATAAGGTTGGATTTATTTGGTCAAAGAAAATGTAACCATGTTTGTACCTCTTGCTTTTCCATCTTTAGCATGAGTTTGACATGGACTCCTTTTTTTTTTTTTTATTCCCCCTTAGTTTTTTTTTTAAACTAATCTTTTTAATGCTTGTTTAATACAATAAGTCATTTATGAGCACTTCATTTCATCAGCAAATCCATACTAAATTGTGATGGATATTGCTCAGCATTTTAGACTTCACTCAAGAATTGCTACAGCTTTGTTTTTAAACCAAGGTGAACTACAGGAGCAATATGTTATAAAAACGTTCCCGGCGCGGACGAGAGTGGGTGATCTGTGCGCATGCCTACGCATGCGGACAGATCACTCATAGCGGGCAATGGGAGCGCACGGCGGTCTGCAAGCATCTGCACACACCGTGCACTCCATTATAAAGATAGGGGCTGCCGTCTGCATGCAGACACTTGCAGATGTCTCCACAGAACGCTGCGGAGGCATCTGCAAATTTGAAGGCAGCCTTACAAAGGTAGGCGTTTCAATGCTTCTGTCATTTTAAATACCTTTTGCCCATTTTATCTTTTTATTATGCACTAGCTGGGTGCCCGATGCACATGCATCGGGATTGTAGCAGAGCGAGTCTCTGACTCGCAATGGCCGCTTCGCAGCCAATGCTTCGCGCTGCTAAGGCGACTCGCCATGCCCGCTGCGCGGGCATAGCGAGTCGCCTTAGAACAGCTCGCAATGGCCGCTGCGCGGCCAATGCTTCGGGCGTATCCACATGACCACGCTGACTCGCAGCGTGAGCGGACTCAAAAGGGGCAAAAAACCCATTCGTGATTATATAATAGATTACTTGTATTTGAAAATACGTATTGTAATTCCATTTCAGGATTTGGTAATTTTTATGTTTTAGCTTTTTTATTCTCCATTCAAGTTATTAGTCATTTTTAATATGTATGGCAAGAAGGAATATTTTGGGCTCATTTTGGCTACGCTGCTCTCAGGAGTTGCCCAGCACTGATATATTTAGTAGTCTTTTAATGTTTAGCACTCTTTAATTTACACACTTCTGCTGTGAACATTGATTTGTTAAACGACCGCCTTCCTAGTTCATTTGTTTGAACCATAAAAGAATTAAGTGTGCTTTGACATCTGTTTTCTAAATGTCATTTCGTAGACCTCTACTATAAGACATTATTGGGTTAATGTTTGATATTGTGGGATTTAAATTATAGGGATAAGTGTTTATAAGTACTCTGCATCTAATTGAGGCCTTAGGAAAAAACAATTTCATTGATAGTTGCTGAGCATTACTAAGTTGGCCAAACGGCCACCAGACGGGTTACAAAATTATTAAATTGCTAATTTCCATAATCGCCCATTAAATGATCCCCCTAAAGAACCAATTATTTTATGCATCAAAATGTGCAAGGTTTTACAGTATAAAATCAGTTGAAAGCATATTTCACAGGAGCAAGACTTCTGTCATCAAAAGACATGCAGGATTTTCAAGGCAGTAAGCTTCATGTACTGATTTGCATTTATATAGTTAGCTTTTCAGTGTTCTGCATGCATATGTAATACTGAACCAGATAGTGGTGCATGCCTCACAATATGGCCCTGGCGTTTATTTACAAGGTAGAAAATTGCAATCATAGTGTTTTTTTGTTTTTTTCAGTAAAAAGAGTGTCTCCATTTATCAGCGGTATGTGGGTTAAAGGAGTTGTACTTATTTCTGTATTGGGTGTGAGTGACCATACTGAACATAGGGCTGAGGCAACCCATCAAAACCCTGGGTGGTATAGGGACCTTGTCCT
>JARQOC010004417.1:0-10111 GCA_033576535.1 Allobates femoralis
TTTCTCTTATCATTTTTCTCCTCCTCAGACCGATGGCTTGGCCCTGGAAATTGTCAGCCAGTCCTCGGGAACTCAATGCAGCCCCTGTCACTCTGACTCCTGGCTCCAACTGTCTGAAAATTTACCTCAAACCAGTGTTTTAGCTCTAGGGAAGTCTCTGGTGTCTCTGGAGCTCCCCCTACTGGCCAAAGGTGGTAGTGCAGTGGCTTGGCTTTCTAAGTGAGTGCAACTATTATGATCTATATACTGTGGCTAATACCCGCAGGGCGCCACATGGCCATCCATCCTTTTTCCTACCCTGCCCCAACAAATTCCTTGTGAAGGAGAAGCACACCAACTCGGCACAATTAAATGGCAAGAAGACAACGCCACTGAATCGAAAGTCCTAGACTCATCCACAGACTCTCTTCCTGTACAACGCAGTCTAGGGTTTATTGGGACTCAGAGTCTGATGGTTTTAACTTTTCAAGTCAACCTAGAGAAAAAACCCTTCACATGATGAAGCGTCCTGTCCACAATCAACGATCCTGATGACCCATCTCTGCTTACCTCCTCCAACTCTCCTTACCCAGAAGTTTAACGTGAGCACGCCGACGTCCGGAGAGTCTACTACTAAAGACTTGTACAATTCCCAGTGGAAAAGAGTTCAAAATGCTAGCAGACCTGTTTTTGAACTTATTCCTTTGCTCTAGTTCAAGTTTATGTGGCATCCCCCGGATACCAGACGGGAGTGTCCCGTGCCTTTCTTTGAAATACTGTATATTGTTTGATTGTTCAGAGATGACTCTATAGCGCCATCTGTTGACAATGTTCCCACATTACATTATGTTTACTGCATAGTCTAATTTTGGTCCCTCCATGCCTATGTAATCCCATGAGGCCGTGCTCTAAGGCTCAGCCCCTTCTCCTCCAGTAGCCATTTAGCTTCATACAAGCTGACATCCTGGTGTGCTGACCCTTCTCTCCCTAGAATTCAGCTTATCTGCATGTTTCCCTCACATGAGCACAGTCGGTGATTTTAATATGCTGCTGCCCACCTATATGTAACAATGTAATGTTTTGCACTTCATGTATACTTATGTTGTACTGAGAATTTCTATCTGTTTTTTTTATAGTTTTAACACTTAACCCATTAATAAAAGTTGAAAAGGACCCCCAGCGTCCATGTCAATGCATTGATGGGAAAGAGTTTACCTGTCTGCCAACTCGTTCTTCAGGAGTACAGAGCGAGGGTGCCAGAACAGTAACCTCAAATAGAGTCTGTGGAGCCTCGGTTAGGAGTCTCAAACACAGGACTAGCCATATATCCCTCCAGGGAAGGACCCAGCCAAGGGTGGCTCCTTGCGGAGAACACCATAGCCACCAAAATGAAGTGGCCCTTTAAGTCAATATCCAACTCTTTTAACAAGTTTACCAGATATGACAAGGGAATACCAAGGCCAGGTATCCCATCCACATACAGCTGTTTCGGGGTGTTGCCCCTCATCAGTGTGGAGTAGGATTCTGGCTAGGTGGAGCAAGGCCTAGTAGACCAAGATTGCAAAGTATTCACTGATCTCAGGGAGACCAGTCCAAGAAAACACTGCGGGCAGCTGGCTAAAGCGCTCAAAACAGTGAATTCCTAGGCACATTGCCCCCTGGGAAATATGAATATGCAAATAGAGTCTGTGGAGCCTCGGTTAGGAGTCTCAAACACAGGACTAGCCAATATATCCCACCAGGGAATACTTTTGATGTTGGTCTACTAGGCCTTGCTTCCACCTAGCCAGCATCCTACTCCACACTGATGAGGGGCAACACCCCGAAACAGCTGTATGTGGATGGATACCTGGCCTTGGTATTCCCTTGTCATATCTGTAAACTTGTAAAAGAGTTGGATATTGACTTAAAGGGCCACTTCATATTGGTGGCTATGGTGTTTCTCCGCAAGGAGCCACCCCTTGGCTGGGTCCTTCCCTGGAGGGATATATGGCTAGTCCTGTGTTTGAGACTCCTAACCGAGGCTCCACAGACCTCTATTTGCATATTCATATTTCCCAGGGGGCAATGTGCCTAGGAATTCACTGTTTTGAGCGCTTTAGCCAGCTGCCCGCAGTGTTTTTCTTGGACGGTCTCCCTGAGATCAGTGAATACTTTGCAATCTTGGTCTACTAGGCCTTGCTCCCACCTAGCCAGAATCCTACTCCACACTGATGAGGGCAACACCCCGAAACAGCTGTAAGTGGAGGATACCTGGCCTTGGTATTCCCTTGTCATATCTGTAAACTTGTAAAAGAGTTGGATATTGACTTAAAGGGCCACTTCATTTGGTGGCTATGGTGTTCTCCGCAAGGAGCCACCCCTTGGCTGGGTCCTTCCCTGGAGGGATATATGGCTAGTCCTGTGTTTGAGACTCCTAACCGAGGCTCCACAACTCTATTTGCATATTCATATTTCCCAGGGGGCAATGTGCCTAGGAATTCACTGTTTTGAGCGCTTTAGCCAGCTGCCCGCAGTGTTTTTCTTGGACTGGTCCTCCTGAGATCAGTGAATACTTTGCAGAACAGTAACCTCGACAGTCGTCCCTAAACCGGGTTGAGCCCCTTGAAAGAGATAGAAGGGAGCCTCATTTCACCCAACGGGCCTGGGACCAAGAGGGAGCACAGGACAGCGCGACGGATAGTAGGAGGCGCAGATATCAGAGGACAGAGAGAAAGAGCAGATGGAAAGAAAAGCAGAAGGAACATCATAAGGGCCTCAGAGAGACATTACATCCTTCTATGACTACCCGGCTAGCTACCTGCTGAAAAGACTGTTTTTTCCAGTAACCTGCTTTGCCATCTGAACAGTTTACCAAGTAAAGTACCAGGGTAAAGTGAATAAGACTCCGTGTGCTTTTCTCCCGTCACTGTCTTACTGGCAACGTTCCTCAACAGCTTGCACCCCCACCAGTGACATCCCCAACCACTGCGGACAGGACCCAGATACCCGAGTTCCCCACTGCCCCGGGCGACTAACTTAACATGAAATACAAAGTTCTTTAATTACAAATGCATGAGACATATATAACACAAAATTGTGCAAGAACAAGCTGACATAGGTAAAAAGCACATAGCAACCTAATGGTACTAACAATATCAAAAAGTTATTTCTATCTTAACATGATATGAGCCTCACTACAGATTGACATAAAATATACAGCATTCATATAGGAGTGTATGGAAAGGTACACATGTTAGCACATATAGGAATAATTAGGTGTGTACCTAAAAAGGCTGTATATGCAGAGCCATAACTCCCCATGTACATCAATTATACATAATACATCAGAGGACTCTCATAAAAACGCGGTAAGGCTAGGGTCACACTTGGGAGCTTTGTATCCGTTGGAAGGATGCATTAAGGGATCCTTTTTTTTCCCCTTGGCCATTTTCATGGAATGTGTGCTCACTTTTAGCACATGCGTTAATGCATGGTACATATATGTACCATGCATTAACACAATGCGTTTCCGATGTTAAAAAAATGCCTGCATTTTTGCAAAAGCAACCAAAAAAAAACGCTGCATAACGGCTAGGTCAACTTTGGAGCTTGCATCAATTGGAAGGATGCATTAACGCTAGGGTCACATTAGCATCATGGAAGCACTAAAAGCTAGCTTTTTTTTCATGTTGAAATGTTAAAAAACACTGGCGTTAACGCTTCCATAGGCTTCCATGCAAAAACACATTGCAAAGTGCAATTTTTTGACGCTAGGGCGTTTTTGCAAAAGCACAAAAAAACGCCGTAAGCACGTTTTTTGGTCCATTTGCAACAACGCTAGCTGTTTTTTAACATGGAGTCTATGGGAAACGCTTTTTGTTAAAGCATGGTACATATATGTACCATCATTAATATAACATTAACGCTAGTTTTTTAAAAATGAAAAAAATGTCAAAAAAATGGCAAGGGAAAAAAACAATCTTGTACAGCATACTTCCAAACGGATGCAAGTCCCAAATGTGACCCTAGCCTTAAAGTATCCTTTTTTTCCCCTTGCCATTTCTATGGCATGTATGTTCACTTTTAGCGCATTGCGTTAACACATGGTACATATACAGTTAGGGCCAGAAATATTTGACAGTGACAAAATTTTTTCGCGGGGTTGGGCTCTGCATGCCACCACATTGGATTTGAAATGAAACCTCTACAACAGAATTCAAGTGCAGATTGTAACGTTTAATTTGAAGGGTTGAACCAAAATATCTGATAGAAAATGTAGGAATTGTACACCATTTCTTTACAAACACTCCACATTAAGGAGGTCAAAAGTAATTGGACAAATAAACATAACCCAAAACAAAATATTTTTATTTTCAATATTTTGTTTGCGAATCCTTTGGAGGCAATCACTGCCTTAAGTCTGGAACCCATGGACATCACCAAACGCTGGGTTTTCCTCCTTTCTTAATGCTTTGCCGGGCCCTTACAGCCGCAGCCTTCAGGTCTTGCTTGTTTGTGGGTCTTTCCGTCTTAAGTCTGGTTTTTAAACAAGTGAAAATGCATGCTCAATTGGGTTAAGATCTGGTGATTGACTTGGCCATTGCAGAATGTTCCACTTTTTGCACTTATTGAACTCCTGGGTAGCTTTGGCTGTATGCTTGGGGTCATTGTCCATCTGTACTATGAAGCGCCGTCCAATCAACTTTGCAGCATTTTTGGGTGAATCTGGGCTGAAAGTATATCCCGGTACACTTCAGAATTCATCCGGCTACTCTTGTCTGCTGTTACGTCCCTCAATAAACCAAGTGACCCAGTGCCATTGAAAGCCATGCATGCCCATGCCAACACGTTGCCTCCACCATGTTTTTTCAGAGGATGTGGTGTGCCTTGGATCATGTGCCGGTCCCTTTCTTCCCAAACTTTTTTCTTCCCCATCATTTTGGTACAAAGGTTGATCTTTGTCCTCATCTGTCCATAGAATACTTTTTCCAGAACTGAGCTGGCTTCTTGATGTGTTTTTTCAGCAAATTTAACTCTGGCCCCGTCTATTTTTGTGAATTGATGAATGGTTTGCATCTAGATGTGAACCCTTTGTATTTACTGTCATGGAGTCTTCTCTTTACTGTTGACTTAGAGACCGATACACCTACTTCACTGAGAGTGTTCTGGACTTCAGTTGATGTTGTGAACGGGTTCTTTTTCCCCCCAAAAAAAGTATGCGGCGATCATCCACCACTGTTGTCATCCGTGGACCCCAGGGCCGTTTAGAGTCCCCAAGCTCACCAGTCAATTCCTTTTTTCTCAAATGTACCCAACTGTTGATTTTGTTACCCAAGCATGTCTGCTATCTCTTCTGATGGATTTTTTTTTTTTTTTCAGCCTCAGGATGTTTCCCGCTTCACCTCAATTGAGAGTTCCTTTGACCGCATGTTTCTGGTCAACGCAACAGCTTCCAAATGCAAAACTAAAACACCTGGAAACCACCCCTGACCTTTTAAAACTTCATTGATTACAGGTTAAGAGGGAGACGCCTTCAATTAATTGGTCCCTTGAAAAAGAGGAGGTATGCATTACAGAGCTATGATTCCTAAACCCTTTTTCTCCGATTTGGATGTGGAAACTCTCATATTGCAGCTGGGAGTGTGCACTTTCAGCCCATTTTTTATTATATAATTGTATTTCTAACTGTTTTTGTAAACAGCTAAAAAACAAAACTTGTGTCACTGTCCAAATTTTTTATGGCCCTAAAACTGTAATGTACCATGCATGCATTTCCCATAGACCCCATGTTAAAAAAACGTATTCGTTTTTGAAAAAGCACCAAAACATGCTGCATACCGCTTTTTTTGGTGCACTTGCAAAAACGCATAGCGTCAATTACATTGCACTTTTGCCATCATTTTTTTTTGCATCGGATTCTATGATGTGTTAACGCATGCATTTTTGACATTTGCCATGAAAATAGCGCATGAATTTAGCAAATGCATGACGCAATTCTGACCCTAGCCTTTGCAGCGTTTTTTTGTTTTTTAAAAAACGCATGCTTTTTTTTAAAAGGGGGGTCTATGGGAAACGCTTGCGTTAGCGCTGGTTATATATATATGTTAAAAAAAAGTGTGGTGCAGGCACGGAGAGTAACAACTTTGCCCACAAGTTGTGTCCCGAAAGGGGCCCGAGGCCTCAGCACTTACAGCCAAGGATTGGGTATGCAACGTTTAAGAATCCGTACCCTCCCTAAAAGGAAGAAAAAAAAATTTTTTAAAAATTGTTAAATGTTTTAATAAAAATAAAATGTGTTCGGGGGGGAACCCCCCCCCGGATGGCGTGGGGACCCCCCGGGTTTAAAATGGGGGAAACCTAACCCCAAAAACCCTCCCCCCCCCCCGCTTTTTCTACCTGTCCCCTGAAACCCCCCTTTTTTTTTCTACCCCCTTTTGCAGAAAAAATCGTTTGTAAAGTAGAGAAAATTTTAAATATTCACCTCCGTCCTGCCCGGGTTCTCTGTTTCTGAATTATCCAATAGTTTTGCCAGCCCTGCTGCTGCCTTTTAAAATTTTATACACCCCCCCTCCCCCCTTTGAAAAAGACCCCGGCCCCCGCATCATAAAAGGGGAAAGGGGGGAAAACGGCATAAACGCGTTTTTAGCCCCGCCCCCTTTTTCATGACGCCGCCAGGCTCTTACCAAGGCTCAAGCAAAGAGGGGGTGAAATTTTACAAGGCTGCACAGACAGGCACCCTTTGAGATTAATTAAAAAACAAAAACCCCACACGGGAGGGGGTAAATAAAACTCTTTTTCCCTTTACAAAAACGTTTTTTTCTGAAAAAGGGAAGGCTAGAAAGGATAAGGGGGGTGGGGAAGGAAAAAAGATACGGGGGGCTTATGTGGGTTTAGGCCCCTTTTAAACCCGGGGGAGTGGGGGCGCCCCTGCGACCGGGTTTGGGCCACAGGTGGGGAAAACGGCACCAGGCGGGGGAGACAGTTCCCCACAGAACATTTTCCCAAACAACCCAGGATAAACCCCCAAAAACCCGGGCCCCCCGTGATCTGGGCGGGGGGGGGGTAGGGGGCCATTACAGGGGTGGGGGCGTAGGTAAGGTGACGGACCGGGTAAAAAAAAGGGGGAAAGGAGGAAAATTACCCGGGGAGAGAAGAAAAAGGGCTCAGGAGGGAAACCCCTGAAGGGGGGTTTTTTGGGGGGGAAACTGTCCCCCGGGGAAAAACCGGGGAAAAACCCGGGGGCCCCGGGGGGGGGGGAAAAAAAATTTTTTTTTTTGGGGAAAGGGAACAAAAAAAAAAGGGTTTAAAACCCCGGGGGGGGAAAACCCGGTTTTCCCCAAAAAAAAACCCCCGGGGGGACCCCTGGAAAAAAAGGGGTTAAAAATTTTAAAATTTCCCAAAAAACCCCGGGGGGCAAAAGGGCCCTTTAAGGGGGAAATTAACCAAAAGGGGGGCCCCCCAAAAAACCCCCCGGGGCCAAGGAAAAATTCCCCGAGGGGGGGAAAAGAAAAAAACCCCGGGGGGGGGGTTCCAAAGGGGAAAAAAACCCGAAAAATTTTTAAAACCAAATTTTTTAAAAAAGGGTTTACACCCCTTTTCCCCCTTGTTTTCCCCCTTTTTTTTTCCCCCCTTTTAATAAATTAAAACCCCGGTTTGGGGGCCAAAGGGGACCCGGGCCCGGGGAAAAACCCCTTTCCCCCCCAGGGCCCGGAAACCCCTTCCCCCAAACCCCCGGGGGGGGGGAAAAGGGGGGGGGGGGGGGGGGGGGGGGGGGGGGGGGGGGGGGGGGGGGGGGGGGGGGGGGGGGGGGGGGGGGGGGGGGGGGGGGGGGGGGGGGGGGGGGGGGGGGGGGTGGGGGGGGGGGGGGGGGGGGGGGGGGGGGGGGGGGGGGGGGGGGGGGGGGGGGGGGGGGGGGGGGGGGGGGGGGGGGGGGGGGGGGGGGGGGGGGGGGGGGGGGGGGGGGGGGGGGGGGGGGGGGGGGGGGGGGGGGGGGGGGGGGGGGGGGGGGGGGGGGGGGGGGGGGGGGGGGGGGGGGGGGGGGGGGGGGGGGGGGGGGGGGGGGGGGGGGGGGGGGGGGGGGGGGGGGGGGGGGGGGGGGGGGGGGGGGGGGGGGGGGGGGGGGGGGGGGGGGGGGGGGGGGGGGGGGGGGGGTGGGGGGGGGGGGGGGGGGGGGGGGGGGGGGGGGGGGTGGTTTTGGGGGGGGGGGGGGGGGGGGGGGGGGGGGGGGGGAAAAAGGGGGGGGGGGGGGGGGGGGGGGGGGGGTTTTTTTTTTGGGGGGGGGGGGGGGGTTTGGGGGGAAAGGGGGGGGGCCCCCGCTTTTGGGACTATCTAATTTCCCCCCTTACCCCTGACAAACCCACCAAAGGGGAATTTCCAAAACCCAATTTTTGAATGGACCCATATTAAAAAAAAAGAAATTATTTTTTTCCTCCTTTTTTTCCTTTTTTGGGTCACCCCTTTTTTTCTTTTTTTTCTTTTTAATTTTCTCAAATTCCCAAAGGGGGGTTCTTTTTCTTTTTTTTCTTGGGGCCCCCCCCCTTTCCCGCCCCGGCTAAAATTCTTTTTTTTAATTTTCAATTTTCTTCCTTTCCCCCCCTTTTCTTTCCCTTAAACTTTTTTTTTCCCCCTTTTTTTCTCTCCCTTTTTTTTTTTTCTTTTTCTTTTCCTTTTCCCTTTTGGAAAAAAAAAAATTTTCCCTTCCTAACTATGGCCCGCGGGCGGGTACCCCACCCCTTAGGCCCACAATACCATCTCGGGTGTCTTTTTTTAGGGAAGCCCCTCACCTGTACAAATGGATTTCTTTTCCCAATCAGGAGCTGCTGAAAGCCCCAAATTGTCCCCATTTTTCTATAACTGACACAACCCAGTGCTGCAAGCACTAAAAAAGATTTATCCAATTATGAATTTTCAAGTTTTTGCACACACCCTTTGAGACTCTTTCCCCCTTGGGGACATCCCCCCAGAAATTTTTGCCAAACCTAATTGCCCGCCCTTACTTCGATGTATCAAACCCTTTGATTCCATACGGGAACTACCAATAACCCCCATATTTTTAAAGGGATCTTGACTTTTAAATGAAAATTTAAAAAATTTACTTTTATATAGTGAAACGTCAAAATTTTTTGTTGCCATAGTAAAGCATAAAGCCACTATTTTTCTTTTTTTTGGCATAACAATAATCTCAAATTGCAAAGAGTGTGCAGTGTTTCATCTAATTTTGAAAACTTGGGAAGCCCCTTTCCATTGGACTAGCAACCCAAAGGACAAATAAAAATGAAAAACTAAAAAAAAAATTGAAAAATTTAATTTTTACAATATAACTAAAAAGCAAAAACATTTGCCTTTTAACCAAGTTGAAACAAAAATATTTTTTAAAAATAAACAACATATTTTGGTATTTCGCTCGATTTGGTCTGTTTTCAAGTAAAAATTGCTTTTAACCTTTTAAAATTTTTTGGAAAAAAAATCAAAATGCCCCAAAATTTCCCTTTTTGTCACTTAACTGCCCCCCAAAAGTGAAAAAAAAGATCAAAACATAATAGGCCACCCCAAAATGGTTCAAAATTTAAAATAGAGTTGGGTACACAAAAACAAGCCCCCACCATCTTTATGGGGTGAAAAAAATAAAAAAGGTTTTGGGGGCTTGTAAAATATTTTTTTTAAAAATTAAAATAATTTTTTAAACCCTTAATATTAGAAAAAAATGTAAAACAAGTTGGCACGCTGTAATAATTTAGGGTTATTTTTACAGCACAATTTTAAAAACCATAAAAAAAAACCCAAAAACCTTTGGGGATTTGGGTTTTTTGCCCATTTTTACTTCTTTTGGATTGTTTTTCACCTTTTTTTAAAAATAATTTTTATTTTAAATTTTTTTAGCGCTTTTATTCATGCATTTGCAACTTTGCAATTTTTGCCCCCTTGGTGCTCACAATTTAAACCATATCCGGGGGGCTCCAGATTTTTGTGGGCCCCGGGGGGGAAAAAAGTCTCAGTGGGCCCCTTTTAACACTCACAAACCAGCACTGTTACATGCCCCCATAAACCAGACAGAACACAAAGCTCGTACATGAAACTACATACCCGCTCTGTACATGTACAATCATAAAAAACACACACAAAGCTCTTTTTTATGACATTTCCCAAAAAC
>JARQOC010004418.1:0-10096 GCA_033576535.1 Allobates femoralis
TTTGGGGGGGGAGAGATTTAAAATTTTTTTTGGTTTTTATGTGGGTTTTTGAAAGGTTTTTTTTGGGGGGTTTTTGGGGGGAAAGGGAAAAGAGAGGGGGAAATTTATGTTAAATTTTTTATAGTATAATTGGGGTTTTTTGGGGATGGGTATTTTTGGGGGGAAAGGGGGTTTAATTTTTTAGGGGGTTATTGGGGGTTTGGGAGAGGGTTTTTTTTTTTTATTTGGGGGGGGGGGAAAGGGGAGGTTTTAAATTATTTTGAAATTTTTTTAAATTTTTTTAATTTTGGGGGTTTTTTTTTTAGGGAGAAATTTTTGGGGGGGAAAATTAGGGGTTTTTTTATGGGTTTTTGGGGGGTATGTAAGAGTTTTTTGATTTTTTTGGGGAAAAATTTGGAAAAAAATTTTTTAATTTTTTAAAATTTTTATAGATATAAAGGGGGGGTTTTTTGAGGGGTTTTTTTGGGGAGGGGGGATTTTTTTTTTGGTTTATGTGGGGTAGTTTGAAATTTTTTTTTGGGGTTTTGGGGGGAAAAAAAGGGGGGTTTAAGTTTTTTTGAAAATTTTTAAAAATTTAAAGGGGTGTTTTTAGGGGGGTATTTTTGGGGGGGGTTTTATTTTTTTGGGGGTTTTAATTGGTTTTTTTTTTGGGTTTATTAGGGGGAAATAAAGGGGTTTTTTTGGGGGGTTTTTTGGGGGGAAAAATTTTTGGGGGGGGAAAAGGGGTTTTTTGTTTTTTTTTAATTTTTAAATTTTATTTAAAAATTTGGGGGGTTTTTTTGGGGGGAATTTTGGGGGAAAGGGGTTTTTGGGGTTTTTTATTGGGGTTTGTTTTTTTTGGGGGGAAATTTTTTGTTTTAGGGATTTGGGGGGGAAAGGAAAGAAGGGTTTTAATTTTTTAAATTTTTATATTTTTAAAAAATGGGGGGGGTTTTTTTAGGGGGTTTTTTTTGGGGGAAAGGAGTTTTTTTTTTTTTTGGGTTTATTTTGGGTGTTGGGGTTTTTTGTAGGTTTTGGGGGAAAATTTGGAGGGGGGGTTTTAATTTTTTTTAAATTTTTTTATATAAAGGAATTTGGGGGGGGTTTTTGGAGGGTATTTTGGGGGGAAATTTTTTTTTTTGGGGTTTTTTTATATTGTAAATTTTGTTTGTATTTTTTTGGGGGGAAAGGGAAAGGGGAGAGGGTTTTTTTTTGGGTTTTTAAATTTTTTAGTAAAATGTGGGGGTTTTTTTGGAGGGTTATTTTGGGGGGGAAGGGGGGTTTTTTTTTTTTAGGGTTAGGGGGTATTTAGGGGTTTTTTTTGTATTTTTGGGGGGGAAAAAAGGGAGAGGTGTTAATTTTTTTAAAAAATTTTTATGATATAGAAGGGGGGGGGTTTTTTTTTGAGGGGGGGTTTTTTTTGGGGGGAAATTTAGTTTTTTAAAATTTTTTTTGGGGGGTTTTTTGGGGGGGTTTTTTTTATGGTTTGGGGGGAAATGAGAAGAGGTTATGTTATGTTTAAATTTTTTATATGATATAGAATGTGGGGTTTTTGATGGAGGGGTATTTGGGGGGGAAGAGAGTTATGGGTTTTTTATGTTATAGGGTAAGTGTGAGAATTTAATTGTATGATTTGGGGTGGGAAAATGGAAGAAGAGAGGTGTTAAGTATTTGAATTTGTTATATGATAAGAATGTTGGGGGTTTTTTGATGGAGGGTATGTTTGGGGGAGGAGAGTTTGATGGTTTTGTTAGGGTTATTAGGGGTAGTGTGAGAGGAGTTTTGTTTTATGGATTTGGGGGGAAATGGAGGAGAGATGGGGTTAATTATTTGCATTTTTATATGATATAGAATGTGGGGTGTGTGTTTGAATGGAGGGTATGTGTGGGGGGAAGAAGTTATGTGTTTTTTATGGTTTGTTATGTAGGTATGTAGAGAGTTTTTTTTTATAGGATTTGGAGGGTGTAAATGAGAGATATGGTGTTAAGAATGATTTGAAATTGTTATATTATATAGAATGTGGTGGTTTTTTTGATGGGAGGGTATTTTTGGGGGAAGGAGTTTATGGTTTTTATTGGTTGATGTAGTTGTAATTTTATATGGAGTTTGTTTTTATGTATTTGGTTGGGTAAATTGAGAAGATTGTTTTAATTGAATGAATTATTATAAGATATAGGGAATTTGGGGGTGTTTGTTGGAGGAGGGGTATGTTTTGGGGGTAGAGTATTTTATGATTTGTTATGGGTTATGTAGGTGTATGTGAATGGAGTGTATTTATTTATTGGGTGGGGAAATGAGGAGGAGAAGGGTTTAATTTATTTTGAAATTTTATATATATGATAATGTGAGGTGGGTTTGGAAGGAGGGTATGTTTGGGGGGGAGAGAGTTTATGTTTTGAGTATATTGTTTGATGTAGGTGGAGTGTGATATGGAGTTTTTTGTATTGATGTTGGGGGGGGGAATGGAGGATAGAGGAGGTTTAATTTTACATGTTGAAATTTTTATATTTAAAAATGGTGGGGGTGTTTTTTGAGGGAGCGTGACTTATATGTTTGTGAGGTGATGTTATTATTATAATTTAATGATAAGTGGGTATTGAGAGAGATATTATTTTTTATTATTTGTTTTTGGAAAGTAGGAGAGAGGTTTTGTTAAGATGATTTTAACACGTAGTTAAAGCATATGATTATAATGTTGGGTGAGTTATTTTCAGTGATGAATTTTGGGGGTTCGCTTCTTTACAGTGAAATGAGACATTAGCATATTCGTTTGAATAGATTTATCACATCGATAAAAGAATATACATTCAATGGGTGTTGGAAATGTCTGACGCAGAGTGTATGAAACGAAAAGCAGAATAAAAGAAGGTTCCACATCACAGATACATATGGTGGAAAGAAAATTTTCAGTGATTTGAATTATAGTGGTTTTAAGCTTATATAAATGTTTATAAAAAGTTTAATGAAGACGTTGACTTGATATATGGATTAGTATAAGTTAAAATAAAAGGGGTGAAATGGAGGAGAGAGGTATGTTAAGAAAAGGTTAAAATTTGTTATATCTAAGAGACAGTTGTGGGGAGTTTTTTGAATTGAGTGTTAACATTAATGTGGATGAGATAGTTAAATGGATAATAAAATTTTAAATGTAGTGTAAGTGTGAGATGAGTGAAATTTTTATTGGAATTGTTTGTGTGATATGGCAAGATAGTTATTTAATTATATTGAAACATTATATGATAGATATGAAATTTGGTTTTTTGTTAATGGATTGAATATTATGGTGGTGGAGTGAAAAAATATTTAATTGAATGATAATGGAAGATTTAGTTAATATAGAATGAATTTTTGATGTTAGGAATTTGTGGGGGAGAAAATGGATGAATATAGTTTGTTAATTTGATTTGAAATTTTTATATGATTATGATGATTTTGGGGGGTTTTTTGGATTGAGGTATGGTTTGGTGAGGATTCTATGTTGTTTTTTTATGGGGTTATTAGGTTGTAGTGTTAGAGGAGTTTTTTTGTAATGATTTGGGGGGAGAAATTGAGAGAGATTTTTGTTAATTTGAAGTTTAAAATTTGTTATATTTATATAGGATTTGTGTTGTGTTTTTGGATGGATGGGTTTGTAAGGGTGGGAAGAGTTATGTATGGTTATTTTTGATGTTGGTAGTTTGAGAGAGTTTTGGTATGTATGGATTTGGGGGGAATGGAAGAGAAGGTTTTTAATTATTTGAAATTTTTATGATTATAAATAATGTGGGGGGTTTTTTATGGAGTGTATTTTGGGGGGAAGAGTTTAGTGTTTTGTTATGGGTTATTTAGGTAGTTGATAGAGTTTTGTTTGTAAGATTTGGAGAATTGAGGAGAATTTTAAGTAAATTGACATTTGGTTATATTATTATGAAATGTGGGTGTTTTTGGATTGAGGTTATGTTTGGGGGAAGGATTTATGTTTTGTTATGGGTTATTTAGGTTAGTGTGAGAGGAGTTTTTTTGTAAGATATGGGTGGGGAAATGTAAGAGAGTTTGTTAATTAATGTTGAAATTTGTTATGATATAGAGAATTTGGGGGGTGTTTTTGGATGAGGTATGGGTTTGGGGGGATAGGTAGTTTATGGTTTTGTGTATGGGTTATTAGTTAGTGTTATATAGTTTTGTTTTGTATGGATTTGGGGGGGGAATGGATGAAAGATTTTTAAGTTATGTTGAAATTATAGTATTATATAAGAATGTGGGTGTTTTGGAGGGAGGGTATGTTTGGGGGGAGAGAGTTTATGGTTTTTGTATGGGTTATGTTAGGGGTATGTAAGGAGTTTTTTTGGATGATTTGGGGGAAATGAGAAGAGTTGGTAGTATTATTTGAATTGTTATATGATATAGAATGTTTGGTTTTTTTGTATTGGAGTGGTATGTTTGGGGGAAGATATTAATGTTTTTTAAGGTGTTGATTTATGTGTAGTGTAGAGAGGAGTTTTTTTGTATGATTTGGGGGGGGAAATGGAGAGAAGTATTTAAGTTATGTTAAATTTTTAAATTATATATAATGGTTGGGGTGTAGTTTTTGTAAGTGATTTGAAAGATATGTGTGTACGCGAGTTTCAAGAATATTGAAAGGTATATTAATCAATTGTGAAATATATATTGAGAGATGAAGTTAATTAATTTGTGTTGGATATGTATAATATTTTGGTAATATTTGTTTAAATTAGTAATATTATATGATAATGTGTGTTGTAATTTTGATGGATGTGTCTTTTTTGTGTGGATGAGATTTAATTGTTAAGTTATGGTATTGATTAGTGTGAATTTGAAGAGATTTTGGTTTGTATGGATTTTGGGGGAAATGTAGTATAGAGTGTTGTAATTAATTTAAAATATTATAATAAAAGATTATAGTTGTTTGGTTATTATTATGTGATTTGGTATTTTAGTTTGTTGTGAGAGTATCAACAGATTTTATGTATTGTTATTTTGTTTAGTGATCTAGGGACTTTAATTTAGTAGTATTATGGGTTTGTTAATGGATGCTAGAGTTTTTAATTTCTTTGAAATTTTATAGATATAGAATGTGGGGGTTTTTTGTATGGAGGGTATGTTGGTGGGGGGGAAGAGTTGGATAAAGGTTTAGAGTATGTTTTAATTAGGGTTAGTGTGAGAGGGAGTTGTATTTTTTAAGGATTTGGGGGTGTGAATGGATGAGATAGGTATAATTAGCCAAAGACCAAAGAACAGCAGCACTTATCCAGAAGTTGTGAGAAATTTTCAGTATTTTACTGAAATTGTAGCGGATTTTAAGTGTTTTTAAAATTTTAAAAGTTGTTTATATAGTTTGATAGGGAGATAAAGATGTGTATTTATATTTTTTTTGTAAATGTAGGCGCTATTTTTGATAGATAAGCGATTCCCAAAGTACTGCATCAACAGATCACATATTTTTGGAGAATAATTTCAGTGATTTGTCATGTTAGGGGTATTCGCGGTATAAACAGTGTAAATAGACTATTTTAGCTGAAGTTTGTATTATTTATGATGATTAAAGAAGATTATTGAATTTTGTTACCATTATGCATAGATTAATTAAATAAAATGCAGGGATGCAACAATGTATATGGCATCAATGATAATGGTGGGTTGTGATTTTTGCATGATTGGTCTTGATTTGTGTGTGAGCGATTTTATATGTTATATTTTTTTTATATGTGTAGATAGAAGTGTGTAAGTGAGATGATTATGTTGTGTATTATTTGTGGTGGTAAATTGAGGAGAGATTTTGTAATTAGATTTGAAAAAAGATAAAAAATGAGCATGTATTGTTGTGATTTTTGGATGGAGGAATTTTTGTGGGGTTAGATAGTTTATTGGTTTTTGTATGTTTTTGATTTAGGGTTAGTGTAAGAGAGTGTTTTTTAATAATGGATTTGGGTGGGGAAATGGAGCGAGAGTTGTTAAGTTATTTAAATTTTTATGATGATAAGGATTGGGTGAGGTTTTTGGTATGGGGAGGGGTATGTTTTGGGGGGATAAGTATATTGTTTTTGTTATGGTTTAATGTAGTGTATTGTTAAGGAGTTTTTGTGTAGGAAATGGGGGGGGAATTGAGATAGAGGTGTTAAATTAAGTTGAAATTATTATAGATTATATGAGAGAGTGGTGTGGATTATCGGATGGAGGTTATGGTTTGGGGGAAGATTTATGTTTTGTTATTTATATGTTAGGTGTAGTGTGAGAGGAGTTTTTTGTGTAGGATTTGGGGGGAATTGATAGATAGGTTGTTAATTTATGTTGAAATTGTTTTGATGATATAAATGTGGTGGGGTTTTTTGGATGGAGGTATTGTTTGGGGAGGAAGTTTAATGGTTTTGTTATTGTTATTTAGGGTAGTGTGAGATGGAGTTTTTTTGTATGATTTGGGGGGTGAAATGAAGAGAGTTTTAAATTTATTGAAAGTTGTTAATGATATGAGAATTTGGGTTTTTGGATTGATGGGTATGTTTGGGGGGAGAGGATTTATGGTTTTGAGGTATGGGTTATGTAGGGTAGTTTGAGAGGGAGTTTTTTGTGTATGGATTGGGGGGGAAATGGAGGAGAGAGGGTGTTAAAGTTGATGTTGAAATTTGTTATATGATATGAAATGTGGGGGTGTTTTTTTTGGTTTTTTTTTTTTTTTTTTTTTTTTTTTTTTTTTTTTTTTTTTTTTTTTTTTTTTTTTTTTTTTTTTTTTTTTTTTTTTTTTTTTTTTTTTTTTTTTTTTTTTTTTTTTTTTTTTTTTTTTTTTTTTTTTTTTTTTAAAAAAAAAAAAAAAAAAAAAAAAAAAAAAAAAAAAAAAAAAAAAAAAAAAAAAAAAAAAAAAAAAAAAAAAAAAAAAAAAAAAAAAAAAAAAAAAAAAAAAAAAAAAAAAAAAAAAAAAAAAAAAAAAAAAAAAAAAAAAAAAAAAATTTTTTAAGTTTGGTTAAATTTTTTTTATAAGAATGTTGGTTTTTTGTGGAGGTAAGTTTTGGGGGGAAAATTTTTTTGTATTTGGTTATTTTGGTTTTGAAGGGGTTTTTTTTTTTATTTGGGGAATTGAGAGAATTTTTTAATTTTTGTTAAATTAATATGATAAGAATTTTGGGGGGGTTTTTTTTATTAGGGGGGTTTTTGGGGGGAGAAGTTTATGGTTTTTTAAGGGTTATGTAGGGGGATTTTAGAGAGTGTTTTTGTTGGATTTTTTTTTGAATGGATGAATATGTTTTAAGTTATTTGAAATTGTTATAAAATAAGAATTTTGGGGGGTGTTTTGGATGGAGGGGTTTTTTTGGGGGGGGGGAAAGTTTTGGTTTTTATTGGTTATGTAGGGTTTGTTTGAAATTTTTTTTTGGATTTGGGGGGGGAAATGGAGAAAGGGTAATTATGTTGAAATTTTTTTATGATAAATGGGGGTTGTTTGATGGAGGTATGTTTGGGGGGGAAAAGGGGTTTATTTTTTTATGGGTTAAGTAAGGGTTTTGTGTGGATTTTTTTTTGGATTTGGGGGAATTTTAGAGAGGATTATTTATGTTTAAAAATTTTATATAAGAAATGTGGGGGGGGTTTTTTTTATTTGAGGTATGTTTTTGGGGAGGGAGTTTTTTTTGTTTTTTTTTTTATTTGGGTAGTTTAAGATTTTTAGTGTTAATTTTTTTTTTTAATTTATAGAGAATAATTTTTTTAAATTGTTATAAAAAGAGAATTTGGGGGGGTTTTTTTTTATGGAGTTTTGTTTTAAAGTTTAAGGTTTTTTTATTTATTTAGGGTAGTTGAAGAATTTTTGATGATTTGGGGTGGGTAATGGGAGAGAGGGTTTTAATTATTTGAAATTTTATGATAAGAATGGGGGGGGTTTTTTTTGGGTGAGGGTATGGTTTGGGGGGGGAGAGAGTTTATGGTTTTGTTATGGGTTATGTAGGGGGTAGTGTGAGAGGGAGTGTTTGTTTGTATGGATTTGGGGGGGAAATGGAGAGAGAGAGGGTTAAGTTGATGTTGAAATTTGTTATATGATATGAGAATGTGGGGGTGTTTTTGGATGGAGGGTATGTTTGGGGGGGGGAGAGGAGTTTATGGTTTTGTTATGGGTTGATGTAGGGGGTAGTGTGAGAGGAGTTTTTTGTGTATGGATTTGGGGGGGAAATGGAGGAGAGAGGTGTTAAGTTGATGTTGAAATTTGTTATGATGATATGAGAATGTGGGGGTTTTTTGGATGGGAGGGTATGGTTTGGGGGGGAGAGGAGTTTATGGTTTTGTGTATGGGTATGTTAGGGGGTAGTGTGAGAGGGAGTGTTTTGTTGTATGGATTTGGGGGGGGAAATGAGGAGAGAGATGGTTAAGTTGATGGTTGAAATTTGTAAAAAGAAAGTTAATTATTTGAAATTTTATAGGGTAGATGGTTTTTGATATATTTGGGGGGAAAATTATTTTTTTTATGAGGGGGGTAGAAGTTTTTTTTATATTGGGGGGGGGGAAAAATTTTTTTTATTTGAAATTTTTTTTATGATTTTAAATTTGGTTTGGGTGAGGGATTTTGGGAAGAGTTATGGTTGTTATGTTTTGTATATTTAGAGGGGGAGTGTTTTTTTATTTGGGGGGAATGTGGGGTTAAGTATTGGTTTTTTGATATTTTTGGGGGTTTTTTATGGGTATTTGGGGGGAAGTTTATGTTTTGTTTTGTTTTTGTAGGTTAGAATTTTTTGTATGATTTGGGGGGGAAAAGAGAATGGGTTTAAATTATTTGAAAAATTTATATATAAAATGTGGGGGTTTTTGGGTGGGGGGGTATGTTGGGGGAAAAGTTTATTTTTATTGGTTATTAGTATTAGAGGTTTTTTTTTGGGAGGGTTTGGGGGGGGAGAGAAAAGTTGTTTTATTTTATTTTTTGATATAGGGTTGTGGGGGTTTTGATGGTATTTTGGGGAATTTAGTTTTTATGTTATGGGGGTTAGGTAAAGTTTTTTTGTATATTTGGGGGGGAAATGGATGGTTTTTATTTAAATTTTTATATGATATTAATGTGGGTTTTTTGATGGATTAGTTTGGGAAAGTTTATGTTGGGTTTTGGGGATGAGGTAGTTTAGAAGTTTTTTTTTGGATTTGGGGGGGGAAAAGGAGAAGATGTTAATTATTTAAAAATTTTTTTGATGATTTAAGTTGGGTTTTTATGGAGGGTATGTTGGGGGAAAAAATTTTTTTTTTGTTTGGATGTTTGGGGGGAGTTAGAAATTTTTTTATATTTTGGGGGGAAAGAGAAAGGGGTTTAAATTTTTTAAATTTTTATATTTTAAGAAGGGGGTTTTTTATGGGGGTTTTGGGAAAATTTATGTTTTGTTAGGGTAGTAGGGTTTTGAGAATTTTTTTTATGAAATTTTTGGGGGGATGAAAGAGGGGGGGTTAATTATTTAAATTTTATATGATAAGAAGTGGGGTTTTTGATGAGGTTTTGGGAAGAGTTTATTTTTTTATGTTTTTAGTAGTGTGAGAGAGTTTTTTTTATGATTGGGGGGGGAAAGGAGAAGAGGTGGGGAAGTTTTTTGAAATTTTTATAAATATAATGGGGGTGTTTTGGAGAGGGTATTTTTGGGGGGGGAAAAAAGTTTAGTTTTGTTATGGGTTTTTAGTAGTTGAGAAGTTTTTGTTATGGGTTTGGGGGGGGAAAGGAGAAGAGGGGGTTTAGTTATGGGTTAAAATTTTTTTAATATATAATGTGGGGGGGGTTTTTTGGGTGAGGTATTTTGGGGGGGGGGGGTTTTTGTTTTTTTTTTAGGTTTTTAGTTGAAAGTTTTTTTATGGATTTGGGGGGGAAAAAAAGAGGGGGTTTTAATTTTTTGAAAATTTTTAATATATAGAATTGGGGGTTTTTTTTAGGGGTATTTTGGGGAAAGTTTTTTTTTATGGTTTTGTGGGGATGTAGAGATTTTTTTAATTTGGGGGGAAATGAAGAGAGGGGGTTAATTTTTAAATTTTTATATATAAAAGTGGGGTTTTTTGATGGGGGGTTTGGGGGAAAATTTTTTTTTGGTTTTTATAGTTTAAGAGTTTTTTTTTTAGGGTTGGGGGGGAAATTAGGAAAGGTTAATTATTTGAAAATTTTTATATATAAGAA
>JARQOC010004419.1:0-10092 GCA_033576535.1 Allobates femoralis
GGAGGTACTTGTTTCATCAGGATTTCTTTTGGTAGACCAATCCGGGCAAAGATGTGGACCATCTCACGGACATTACCTCTCGTGGAGGAGTTTCTTCGGGAAACTGCTTCTGGGTATAGGGTTGCATAATTTAGGATCACGAATATATAGTGGTGTCCAAAGTAAACTTGACAAATGGACCCACCAAGTTCATGGCTATTCTCTCAAATGGCACTTTGATTATTAGTAGTGGCACTGAGGAACTTCGGATGTTTGAGACATTTGTGCCACCTGAGGGTGGGGGAGCATAAAATATATTGGAGTGGTCGCATGAGGTATGAGGGGCCCACTGCCTAATAGGTCTGCTAGGGATGGGCGAATCTACTCGCTAGGACTCGTTACTCGGCGAGTAGTAAGGGACTCGCAGGACTTGGTACTCTGCGAGTTTCCCAGCGTTTACTCGCACGAGTCCAATGCAAACGCTGACAAAACTAGGATTGCCATTGTTTGCATTAGACTCGGCTACTGTGCCAGTGATAGCAGGGAAACTCGCAAAGTAACTGCTGTTTCTTTGCGAGCCGAGTCCAGCTGTCTGCTCTGTGCAGCTCCAGGGTCCTAGAGCCCACCTGCTCACAGAGATGATGTAGCAGAGCTGAGATTGTTCTCAGTCTGCTCATTCCCTGTGCATAGACATCTATATCTATGCACAGGGGATGTAGCAGAGAGGACATCGCGTTTTGGACTACGTCGGACGGAAGAGGATTTTTTTAATTAAAGATGGAGTCCCTAATGGCTTTTTTTTTATTTCAAATAAAAAATTTTCTCTGTGTTGTGTTTTTTTAACCCTTTATTGGA
Organism: Allobates femoralis; assembly: GCA_033576535.1. NCBI lineage: Eukaryota > Metazoa > Chordata > Amphibia > Anura > Aromobatidae > Allobates > Allobates femoralis. Next base: position 835 of record JARQOC010004419.1, read on the forward strand.
GATTCTTAGTGGCTGGGTCAAACGTGGCCTGACATTAAGAATCTCGGGCTTAATACCAGCTTGTATAACAAAGCTGGTATTAACCCCTTTATTACCCAGCGTGCCACTGCCACCAGGGCCGCTGGAAGAGCGGGGTTCAGCGCCAGAGGATGGCGCTTCAATGAACGCGCCATCTTCTGGGGCGGCTGCGGGCTGCAATTTGCAGCGGGGGGTGCCCAGAAAGCTTGGGCATCCCTGCGCTGTGGATTCCAGCCCCCAGCTGCTTAGCTGTACCTAGCTAGACATAGAAATTGCGCGGAGCCCCACGCATTTTTTTTTTATTATTTCATGAATTTCAGAGTCAGAGTCTCAGAGTCAGAGTCTCAGAGTCAGAGTCTCAGAGTCAGAGTCTCAGAGTCAGAATCTCAGAATTTCATGAAATAATTTAAAAAAAATGCGTGGGGCTCCGCGCAATTTCTATGTCTAGCCAGGTACAGCTAAGCAGCTGGGGGCTGGAATCCGCAGCGCAGGGATGCCCAAGCTTTCTGGGCACCCCCCGCTGCAAATTGCAGCCCACAGCCGCCCCAGAAGATGGCGCGTTCATTGAAGCGCCATCCTCTGACGCTGAACCCCGCTCTTCCAGCGGCCCTGGTGGCGGTGGCACGCTGGGTAATAAAGAGGTTAGGGCCAGCTTTGTATTATCAGCTGGCCCTAAGCCCGAAATTTATGGCGGTCACGCCAATATTAGACATGACCGCCCAGAATTTCTATTAAATTGTTTTAAAAAAAACACAACACAGAGAAAATTTTTTATTAGAAATAAAAAAAAAAGCCATTAGGGACTCCATCTTTAATTAAAAAAATCCTCTTCCGTCCGACGCAGTCCAAAACGCGATGTCCTCTCTGCTACATCCCTGTGCATAGATATAGATGTCTATGCACAGGGAATGAGCAGACAGAGAACAATCTCAGCTCTGCTACATCATCTCTGTGCACAGACATTCATGTCTGTACACAGGGAATGAGCAGACTGAGAACAATCTCAGCTCTGCTACATCAGGCAGCAGGCGGGCTCTAGGACCCTGGAGCTGTGGCAGCCAGCACACAGAGCAGACAGGACTCTTATCTGTGCGAGTTTCCCAGCGATTACTTACAAAGTAAACGAGTCCAATGCAAATAAATGACAAAACTAGGATTGCTTCAGGCTGAAGCTTCCGAGACACATCTGCGATTTGTAAATCTCACACTACTCGCTATTACTCGCTTCCCCATTCATTAACATTGGACTCGCTAGACTCGCAACGAGTAGCGAGTCCTGTGCTCGGACTCGCTAGAGTCAAGTGATTCCGAGTAATTTAGGATTCGCCCATCACTAAGGTCTGCATATGTCACTTATCCCCCTGTTCCTGATCAATGTTTAACATTCAAATGCGAGGCCAGGCTCTTTTCCAGATCCTGTGCCATGCATGCAGACTGCACTATCATACATTTTTTATTCTGGATCAATTGATGCCATGTTGTTGGTATCTGGCCCAAATTTTTTTAAATGTGGAGACTATTATTGGGGTGTTTTTGTAGTGTGTTTTGTGAGTTTAACAGGGCTCTCTGAGCACCATGCCTTTCTCTGTTCCTGATCAATGTTGAAGCTTGAAATACTGGGCCAGGTCTTGTCCCATGCATTCATAACACACTATGATTACAATTGTAACTCTTGGGAATAGATGGCACTTTTCCTGGTGTCTGTCCCTAATTTGTGCTGTTTTGTCAGTTTTTGTGCCCCTTTCAAGGTGTTTTCTAGGCTCTTGATTTTGCCACCCATTCATTTGGGCTTCAGAAGTTTTCCAAACTGTTTGCTGAACATATGCCCATTCGGTGAATCGAACCCGAACTTCAAAAGGTCTATTCATCTCTAGTTATAAGGCCTTCATTTTTGGCATGAACACAAAATAAACAACGGGCATCATGTTATCCCATTACAATGTTTCTTAGCTAATCAAATAATCAAATAGGCTGTAATTGAACAAATAGCATTAAAAGGAACCTGTTATGTCCCTTATGCCCTCTAACCAAGCAGCAGTGACATGTGTAACCCACATCCTTAACTAACCAGCCCTGCCTAATGCTATTTGCTAAAATCAATGTTTATAAATATCATTTATAACCTGCCCTTTCCCCCTACTAAATATGCATTCGACAAGTCGATGGGGTGTCAGTTTCCCAGTATAGTCGGCCTCTTTCCATGTTATCACGACCCAGCTTCAGAGGAACACTAAAGGTACCTTTATACGCCGATACAACAGGATGGATACAACCCGCTACAGGCTACGATCGTAGCTTGCGTCATCAATATAGCCCGTAGTAGCGGCTTGTGAAGACGGTAGGAGGCAGCCGGCAACAGATACATCTGTTTCCGAGCACTGCTCTGAAACAGGTGGCTACAAAGCCGATTGCAGCGAGCTGTATCGGCGTGTAAAGAAGCTACAGAAGGGATGTCTATACACCAGGCGATGTACCTGGTATGTAGCTGGGGCGTGACACAGGCTCCGGGATACCGCGCCCCTTCAGCGATCATTGGAGGAAGCTCCTGCATGACGATTGGTAGACGCTGCATAGGGCGGCATATTTAAGGAGCTGACCAGTCACACTACACAATTGCTCGAGCGTCATGTATTAAACAGCCTCCTGCGATGCCTGCCCAATCATGGGTTTCTTGCTTTGTCCTATCAGTGTACGGACGTCTCGTACTCCACAATTGTGGCACGCCTATGTGCTGTCCCTGCTGCACCAGGTCCGCCCATATTAGCTTGTTGTAGCGGTGTGTAAATGAGGTAAGATGAGCTACAGATGGCTACTTGAGACACCCGGCGATGTATCTAGCTGTAGATGTAACGTAACGTAGCGCACCTTGTGGCGGCGTGTAAAGGTGGTGCGTTTCCCGTTTGTAACAGTTTGGGCGTGCTCGTGCACATGAAGTAGCGGGTTGTATCCATCCTGTTGTAGCGGCGTGTAAAGGTACCTTAACACTGGCAAAATGAGTCTTGCACATGCACAATATTTCCAGGAGTTGCAATAAGCAAGCTCTTTGAAATCATGTTATTATGCCAACAGGGGTGTGATAACATTGAAATAGGCAAACTAGTCTGGGGAAATGACACCGCTTCAACTAGTCAAAAATCTAATTAGCATAGGGAAAATACACGTTAAAAATGCTTTTTATAAACATTTATTTAAGCTAATAGCTTTGGACAGGGCTGGTTAGGCAGGGAATTTTGTGGTACACCTGCTTCTAGGTTGGAGTGTATAAGGGACTTGACAGGTTCCCTTTAAAAGAAACAATTTATTTTCCCAAATTAAACTCACGACAGTATATAAAATATAAAATTCTAATTTCCTAATTAAACAGTATAAAGATATTTTACAGTTGCATTTTGCTTCAGCCTCTTTCTAAATCAAGTTAAAGTTGTATTTATTTGTAAGCCTGCACTGTTCCAACATCAGAATAAAAAGACCCAGACAGCTCATCTTATGAACGCACACTACATGTTTAATAAGTTACAGACTGGAACAACACAATCAATAGCGTATACTGGGAGTTTTGGATACAGATTTGCTTAAGGCCTATTTATTTGATAAAGTTTAGAAGCAAAAAGGCTGTATTGTAACACTGATGATCACAAATTCTATTAAGCTAAGGAAAAAACTGAAGACTAAAGCTTTTATATGTAGAAAACATTGAGCTATATCACTGGTGTCTTAACTTTGAAGATTGCCAATAAGAGTTTACTCTAAAATGTATATATGCAAAGATAATCAGGCCCAATCATTTGAAATCTGCAATCAACAAAGTATCATGTGGAAAATGTACTTTGCATGCAATCTGATATTTAGTTTTGGAGATTTTTTTGAGCATTTTTCTAGTCAATGGACAATCAGATTCAATTTCTGGAAATTTGTGCTATATAACTATTGTAAAACTATAAAGCACCTCTCCAGCATTTTTTAATTCATTTGTGAAGACATGCTTTACATATACGTCCCCATGCCTTTACTCTTTTAGGCTGTGGTCACAGTAGCATTTTTCACATGCATTTTTGGAGACCTGCGTTTTCAAAAACGCATGTAAAAAACGCACCCATAGGCCCCCATGTTAAAAAACGCATGCCCTAATAGCCAAAAGCATGTGTGACTGTCCCATGCGTTTTTGGAGCATATCCAAAAACGCATGCGTTTTTTAATAAGGGGCCTTATGGAAAACGCATGCAAAAACGCATGTACAATTAGTGCCATTCAAAAACGCATGCGTTTCCCATAGGAGCCCATGTTTAACATGGGCTCCTATGGGAAACGCATGCGTTTTTGAATGGCACTAAAAGGTACTAATTGTACATGCGTTTTTGCATGCGTTTCCCATAGGAACCCATGTTATAAAAACGCATGCGTTTTCTACAAAAACGCATGCGTTTTTCAAAACGCTCAAAAAAATACTACAAGCACTATTTTTATGTGCAGATTCCAAAACGCAGCCAAAAACGCAGGGAGCCATCAGAGACCTTAAAAAACTCATGCTGACATGAAAAACGCATGTAAAAAAGCATGCGTTTTTAAAAGGCACTAAAAAAACTGTGACCACAGCCTTACTCTTTTACTCATCCTCGTGCGTCTTCACCTTTTTTCAGCATCGCTCAGTCTCACAGCATCACCCTGTGACCGCAATTTCTGCCAGGCTGGAAGTCAGAGGTTATGTCACAAGCTCTCATTATAAGTCTATGAGACCAAGAACGAGGCTCACGCAGACTTGTATTGATTTGTGACCACCTGTTTGCTCTATTAAATACTGGAGCAGCTGCTAGGTCACAAATAGAGATGAGTGGACCTTCTAAAGTTCAGGTTCAGTTCGTCAAATGGGCATATGCAATGGCAGCAAGAACCTGGGGTACTCAGTAGCTGGGCCAGCAATCTTTTGGGGAGGTCATGGTGGCTGTTGCCCATCTCTGTGGCCCTGGCCGTACAGGAATGGGGGTTATCATTTACAGGGGATTATGAGTCTTTACGTGACATCACCTGTGGTACCTGGTCAGGTGTGACCAGCGCTGCTTGGATGAGCCCCCAGGGGATAGATGTGGTGGCAGCCAGGATGGTGACACTCCCCACATGTGGAGCGGGCCCCTGGATTGTAATGCAGGAGTCTTTGGGGATAATGGCAGTAGTAGTTAGGGTGCAGGAGGTGGCAAAGAGGGCGCAGGAAAAAACAAGAGGACTCAAAAGGATGCAGTTCTTTTACCTTTTTTGAAAATTTCACAAAAGCAACCCAGTCAGGTACTGTGTCCTCCAGGTCAGGAGTCCAGCCAACTCCCAGGTAATCCAGGTCCACTTTACCGAGACACCCTTTTGTGTGCCTTTCCAGGTTGCCTTTTTCTCTGCCGGGTTTCTTGCCATTCCTTTCCTGCACCTTTTTGCTACAGTGTCCCAAGCAGATGGCTGCAGGTCCTGTCAAGTGATAGTCGACACACCCTCTGACCCTAGGTCTAGCCACCATCCTGCGGATTGTCCAAGGTAGTTGGCCACTGCACATAAAGCGCAGTGGCCGCCGGTTTCCTTGTTCAACCTTGCATTGTTGTTGCCAGATTGGGGCCAGTCCCCTCTTGCAACCAGTTCTCCTAGCAATAACCTCAATGACGATTGTTTGTTCAGGGTCCCTCTAGCTGGGGTTTCCTCGGCTGACGTTTCCTCTAGCCTCCCCTAGAACTCCATCTCTCTTGGTGTCTCTCTCAGACTCCTACTGACTGACTAAACTAACTCCTCCTCTTTCTCCTCTGTTTTCTACTCTAACTAAAGCAGTAATCAAAGCAAAAGGTGGCTACTTTGAAGAACCTAGAATATAAGACATATTTTCAGTTGTTTCACACTTTTTTGTTAAGTAAATAATTCCACATGTGTTAACTCATTGTTTTGATGCCTTCGGTGTGAATCTACAATTTTCATAGTCATGAAAATACAGAAAACTCTTTGAATGAGAAGATGTGTCCAAACTTTTGGTCTGTACTGTATGTTCGCCGAATAAATTGGCGAACTGTTGGCCAAACTTCCAAATCCCATTGAAATCAATGGGAGGCAAAATGAAGGGCATAGAAAACACATTCAAAGGGGCCAAAAAGCTGCCAATCAACACTCAAACCATTTTACAGTGGAGCCCTGCTGTTTTGGTACAAAAATTATATTCCTATGCTATCACTTAGCAAGTTTCAGCGCCGCTGTCACCATGCTTCTGGGCCTGCTCATGAACCTCAGGCATCCTCATCATGACTTCTCTGAGGTTGTCTTAGGTTGCACAGCAGGTATCACGCAGTAGGAAAAGTGACCTAGGATAACCTCAGTGATTTCAGCGCTGGTAACACTAGATGTCTTGAGAGAGAAACGATATCATGCGAGACATAGAAGATAAATTTTGCCGGTATCGTGAGAAAGAGCGTGTGAGGAGTGATAGCATCAGGAAGTTCAAACTTGCGGGATAGCCCGTGTGTGACCCCTCGAGTCTGAACTGCAGTAATGTTCTTGATGGCACCACTTTTCACAGTGTCACCAGTGCCTTTGTGCCTACTCTCACAGCATATGGTGATGCTTTTTGTGAATGGGACCACACTATATTGTTGTAAAAACCCTGTGCCCATGGTATGTGGTTTGATACCTCTTTTGAAGCAGATTTTGAGAATCTGCATCAAAATCTGCATGTCTATCCTGAAACCAGCAAAGTCTATGAGAGCTCCGAAATTCTGTGCCAACATGTGTTTTCTCCTTGCAGATTTGGTGCAGATTTTGGGGAAGAAAAAAGGAATCTAAACTACATGTGCATGGAAAAAAAAGCAATGTGGCCACAGCACTTCTGACCTGTCATAGGCTTTGATGGCCTCAGGATAGACATGCAGATTTTGATGCAGATTCTCAAAATCTGCATCAAAGAATGCATCAAGGACTCAGGGCCTAAGAGGGTCCAGGGAGAGCCACAGTTGTGGTAAAAGGGCTTGAGGATTCCTACTGCACCCTGGCTACTTCCACACAGACTTCTAGGGCAGATGTGGCCACTACATTACTCAAGGTCTGTTCAGGATTTCCTTAGCATTGCACAGGTGCTAATTTCATGACTGGCAAAGGTAATGATTCCAGCACCTTGTGCAATGCTAAGGTAGTCCTCAAAACATGCACTGTTTGTAACCGTTGAGAAATGCACTTGGCCAGTCCTGTTCTACAGGAGTGTGTGTAGTGTCTTGCATTTCCATAACTGAGACCATCAGGCCAGAGACCTGTGACTTGTTTGCCAGTGTCTGTAGGGCAGTATCAAAGTACCTCTTTGCAGAAACAGTCCAGCACACAAGCTGTGAAATAAAATAATTTTACTGTAGCACTGACTCTAATAAGTCTCAAACACATATATGAATATAAGCAGTATATATAAGGAAAGTCCCCCAGGGATTAGAAGACTCCATTACAATACTGCAAAGTTCATTAAGGGCAGACTCCATTAAGGGCTTTGAAGTGTATCCCAAAGGCTGCAGGCCCACTAATGTAGCAGGGGTAAGCCCAACCAGTGCTAATCTTGGGAAGGGGAAAAATAGAATTAACATAAAAACAAGCCTTGCTCTTGGAAGACCTGAAAAACAACTGATACATGTCTTTCTTCAGACAAAATGGCAACTAGGAATGGGACAGCAATCCAACAACATGCATCTTTTAGGGAGGTCCACTTTAATTGGAGTAAAAACTCTCTTGCAGCTTTCTTAGCACTGAATGAGATGGAAGTTGCCATTCACATGGTGCTCCACTGCCGGACGGTCTCATGGGGTTGCAGTGGCTATTCCTGCAGGGGCTTCCTCTGCCACCACCTGCCCCCCATCACACCCCATCATGGTCACCACTGGAGAAGATGATGGAGGAATTAGAGGATGACCACACCCTCTAGGAGTTACGGGACCCACTTGGGCAACACGGACAGGCCCTTCAGGATTGTTGGCCCCTGTGGGTTTGGGTGCAGCTGACTGGCTAACCAAGAGAGGAATGGTCTCCATCGGATGCATCATTCTCTCCCAGTTGGCCTCCTGCTGCCACTTTTCACCCACTCTCAGGAGATGGCATCTGCAAGCTGAATTTCCTCAAGAAAGGAGGCAGGATGGGGTGGTTCAGGCTGTATTGGATAGTTTTCTTGTCCAAGTTAGGGGTACTCACATGGCATTCTCCTAGTTGAAGGTTTTTGTTGGGGCGCTACACAACACTGGGAAACAGATGCTCCTGGTCCTCAATTTCCCTGATCCAGCAGCTACTGCACCTGCATCAGGTCTATTAAGGGCCAGGGCATACTACAAGACCCTCCTGAGTGTGACATGTGGGGCCCAACCAGGTATGAAAGGGACAGCTCACCTTCTGAAAAGTGAGCTCCTCAAGGGCCCCCCCTGGGATTCAAGCCCAGCACTGGATCCTGAACTTTTTGCAAAAAAGGCCCCAATTTAGGTAGCAACGGTTGAACCCAGGTCACATATGTGTCCTGTACAGGCTGTTCTGTATCTAGTGCTGAAGAACCCTCATTCCCTATGGTAAAAGGGGGAAATGACACCCTCCAGAGCTGCCATTATTGCTGTGGATCCATCATTTAAATTTTACTCACTGACTGCGTTTCTGCAGAGACAAAGGGAAAAAAGTGTAACAGAGCATAGCTGCACTGTACTGTACTGCCAAGATGGTGCCAGGGTCCGTATTTATCTTCTTTTTTTTAAAACATGCTTGCCCCAATGGAAATTAGCGTATTAAAACTTTTTTTTATTTATCTCCAAATTTAAAAAGACAAACAGTAAGGCCAATGTATTGGTCAGGAAAAAATTGACCCACAAAAATTTTCAACAGCAACACAAATTCACATTTAAAAAGCTAGATCAAATTTTGCCAATCCCAATGTGTATCCTTAGCATTCATGTGAATCAGTGTTGTGACAACCAAGGAAACAAAAAAAGGAAATATGGGCCCCTCCCCTAAGGGATAGAGACTAAACCCGCAGTGCTTTCCCTTATGGAGAGACATATTGGGAGCCCACCATTATAGCCCCAGTTATATAAACCCTTTAAAAATTGTAGTGCCACAAAACTATCTAAGTCAAGGGCTTACCCATTTGTGTTGAAAATCGGGGTCACACTCCAACCAGTGCCGAAACCTTTTTTCAAGGGCTGTAAATGTTATTTTCCCCTTCCCAACTCTTTAAACCCCCGTTTGCGTCTGATATCCCGCCCTCCATAGCGT
>JARQOC010004420.1:0-10090 GCA_033576535.1 Allobates femoralis
GACTTGATATCTACAACTTTTCCCGAATCACACAGGTTTAGCTGGGAATTAAATATGCAGGTTTAAATTAGCATGAAACCAAGGTAAACATGCAGCAAAACCGCCCTGTGTGAACACAGCCTATTGCTCCTTGTACGTGCAGATCAGCCCATTACCCTGCCGTCAGTCTTTTTTGAATATCTTCCACAGTCACTGATGCAGCAGTAAACTTTATTTCAACACGTTTTTTCACGCGAGGGGGGCTTTGTCCACGTAACAAATCGCCGTCCATATTCTATAGAAAAAAAAAAACAAATAAAATTATATAAAATAATAATCTACTATACAAAAGCCCTATCCAGTCTGTATGTGTCTAAGTTTGTCCCGAAAACAGCGCCACCTATAGGACATCATGTACATTATAAAAGGGCAGCTATACTGGAATGTGAGAATTTAAGTTTGGTTAATCAGTCAAAATCTACACCAAGATCGGCCAACCCAAACAGTGCCAGATGGAAAGGAAAGAAGCACAACGGAAAAGGCATCGACGCACAAACGAGACTCCTCAACCAAGAGCATCGCCTTCACCGAGCCACTGCATAGAAGATTCCCTGCAGCAGACAGCGTTAGGCTGTTTCACACTAGCGGTTTTTTGTTTTTGGGGGGTAAGGGAGGGAGCAGGTTTTACTTACATCCCCTAGATTCACCTGGGCCCCCTCCGAATTGTAAAAACTGATGCCCCCGCATTGGTATTGTCACGGAATCATCTCACAGATCAGTGGTAATACTGGTGCGAGAGCAGACCGTTTCTTCTGGCTCCGTACCCATTTCCGCAGGAACCGGTTGTAAATGGCATAGCCTCTAGGGAACGTTTTATTTGGAACTGCGTTCTGGGCATGTGCAGTTCCAAAAGCCACATGCGGGGGTCCAAGTCCAGAATCTTTCGGATCCAGGTTTCATTGGGTACATTGTGATTTAACCCACGGACACCAAAAATGCACCAAGATGCGTTTTTGGTCTTGGTGAATAAACCGTGGACACCTGATCAGGGAAAAAAGTAAAGAACTGGATGCATCCGCAAGTTCCCCCGACCCACTGAAAGTCAATGGGGCCGAAAATGGATGTTTGTGCATCCAGTTTCAGCCAGATTTACACGAATGGCAAAAAATGCCAGTGTGAAACCAGCCTTACATGGGCAGCCAATGGTGCAGAGTGCTCCAAAAAGATGAGAGTATATGGGGGGCAGGGGATGGAGGCGTTCCTTTCTGCAGCCCATATGCTGTAATAAGGTATGAGACAAGGAGATCCACCCGTGGTCAGCAGCTCCACTACTAGAGGTGATCATAGACTATACTGACCTGTGGACGCCTGATGGCTTTCCTTATCTGCTGCTCCTCCCATTTGTCCTGGATGTGGTCCTCTTCTTCATCACTATCTGAATCATTACTGGAGGCTACAAGTGAAACAAGAAAGGGAAAGTAAGTTCTCTAATAATGGAGTAAGAAGAAGGTTAAGTAGTAAGAGGTTGATAGCAAGATGGAGACGATCTGATCAGCTGCTACTTATTAATTGCATATTTCCAATTTTTCCCCGCATATTGGAAGTTCTAGTGAGAAGTCTATGGAGAAAGAGGCCGGACCTCGAGGAGGCAGAGACAATAAAGAAACTGTGGAGCCAGAAAATGCCACGTGTATTTAAACAGCAAACAAACAAAAAATGGCCAATGTATCTAATGGGACAGGAGCTCCTTACACACTTCCTCGGCAATCTGCTCCATGGGAGATCTCACCATCGGATCATATGTACACGACACAGGGGGGGATCACACCATCAGATCATAGAAATATTGTGTCCAGCCTTTTGACATCCATTTTCATGAATCATTATGCTTAGTTTCAGTCCAGCCTGTACCCACCTTTCTCTTGAAGATCGCGTCTGTGCTCGGCATCGTCTGTCTTTTTCTGCACTCGGAATATGACAGCATGAACTGCCGGCTTCCTGATCTTAAAGGAAACATCTTTATCTTCATCTTCACCTGTAATTAAAAAATAAAAATGGCCAAGGAACGTTAGAACACAAGTCTGAAAATCATCCCCTGCACACATCAGCTGATCTGATCGGCACTGTCATCCCTTTGAATCCTGCTGTCAATCACTGAAAGCACTATCCAAAGCGTTGCAGCAGGGACCACACTATTGACGGCCAGTATTGGTGGCCCCTTGATGCATTGCCATGACAGCATGGGATCAGCTGATGACCCCGGGTGCTGTCATGAATCACTTCAGGTTGGCGATGTCTGACCGGCGTTGCCATCAGAAAGTGATGATTTGTGCTGTGTGGGGGATGGTGAAGCTTCTCTCTGCATAACACAAGCGATCGCACTGCAGTGCTAAGGCGCCCTAAGGGGCAGTGTACAAAAAAGGAAAAGTTACCGTATATACTCGAGTATAAGCAGAGTTTTTCAGCACAAAAATTGTGCTGAAAAGCGCCCCCTCGGCTTATACTCGAGTCAGTGACGGCTCAGTGTGTGGGGGGGGGCGGTGTCCGGGGGCTGGAGGAGGTGGGGGAGGCTGCAATAAGAGCAGGCGGTCACGTGCCCCCGTTCATTAGTGCAGTGCAATATGCACTGCATCCCCCTGTCCATCAGCGGCAGGGGGAGCGGTGCATATTACATTGCACTGTCAGGTTCCCCCCCAGTGGTATATACAGGCCCCCCCTTGCTGCCGCACACCTGTAAAAGAATAGCTCATTCATCCTTATCGCATCCTCCTCGGTCTTTCACCGCGCATCTTCCGGTCTTCTTCCTGCTACCGCGGTCCTCACCTATCAGCAGCGGGAACTGCATGCACTGCACACCGGGCCGGAGGACATATTAGCGCCCCAGTCCTGTGTGCTGATCCAGTCCGCGGCTGTCTGGGTCCTCCCGGACAGAACCGGACCGGATCACGCCGCAGTGTGAAGCGGCCCACAGTCGTACTATTCATTTTTTACTCCCTATTACACACACACCGCCCTGTATATGGACCACACTCCCTCATATATATACTCACAGCACTGTATACAGACCACGCTCCCTCATACACACACACACCGCCCTGTACACAGACCACGCTTCATTTATATATATATATATAATATATATATATATACACAATTCAATGAAAGTTCCACTGCAGCACTCCTTAGAAATCAGTTGTTTTTTTATTCCTGGCTTTAGTCAGATTCTCAGACAGGAGATGGCCATGTATCGGGCACACACGCCCTTTGTCAAGCAATCACATGCTATACTCCTCAGCCTTTTATACAATCTACTTGATTAAATAATTTATTGTAATTCTAGGATATAGGAAACTATATATTAAGTTTTATTTAATCAAGTAGATTGTATAAAAGGCTGAGGGTATAGCATGTGATTGCTTGACAAAGGGCGTGTGTGCCCGATACTTGCCATCTCCTGTCTGAGAATGCTATATGGAGCACACTCCCTCATACACAACACTGCCCTCTATACAGATCGCGCTCCCTCATACACACACCGCCCTGTATACGGCTCGCGCTCCCTCATACACACACCGCCCTGTATACACTCGCGTCCCTTACCATCACGCCCTTATTGGCCCGCGCTCCCTCATACACATGCTCTGATTGGCCCCGCCCCTCATACACACACCGCCCTGTATACGTCCGTTCCTCATACACACACCGTGTATGGCCCGCGCTCCCTCATACACACACGTCTGGATACGGCCCTGAGCTCCTCATACACACACTATATAGGAGCACGCTCCCTCATAACACACTGTCCTGTATACGGCCCGCGCTCCTCATACACACATCTGTATATGACGCGCTCCCTCATACACACACTGTATATGGCCCGCCTCCCTCATACACACCTGTATATGGCCCCGCTCCTCATACACACACCTGTATATGGCCGCGCTCCTCATACACACACCTGTATATGGCCCGCGCTCCCTCATACACACACCTGTATATGGCCCCGCTCCCTCATATACACACCTGTATATGGCCCGCGCTCCCTCATACACACACTTGTATATGGCCCGCGCTCCCTCATACACACACCTGTATATGGCCCGCGCTCCCTCATACACACACTGTATATGGCCGCGCCTCCCTCATACACACACCTGTATATGGCCCGCGCTCCCTCATACACACACCTGTATATGACCCGCGATCCTCATACACACACCTGTATATGGCCCGCGCTCCCTCATACAACACACCTGTATATGACCCGCGCTCCCTCATACACACACCTGTAAATGGCCCGTGCTCCCTCATACACACACCTGTATATGGCCCGCACTCCCTCATACACACACTGTAACCTGTATATGGCCTGCACTCCCTCATACACACACCAGCCCGTATACGGCCTGCGCTCCCTTATACACACACACGTCCTGTATACAGCCCGCGCTCCCTTATACACACACCCTGTATAAGGTCGGCTCCCTCATACACACACACAGTTCTGTATATGGCCCGCGCTCCCTCATACACACACGCCTGTATATGGTCCACGCTCCCTCATACACACACCGCCTGTATATGGTCCCACGCTCCCTCATACACACACCTGTATATGGCCCGTGCTCCCTCATACATACACCTGTATATGGCCCGTGCTCCCTCATACACACACCCTGTATATGGCCCTGCTCCCTCATACACACACCTGTATATGGCCCGTGCTCCCTCATACACACACCTGTATATGGCCCGTGCTCCCTCATACACACATCTGTATATGGCCCTTGCTCCCTCATACACACACCTGTATATGGCCCTTGCTCCCTCATACACACACCTGTATATGGCCCGTGCTCCCTCATACACACACCTGTATATGGCCCGTGCTCCCTCATACACACACCTGTATATGGCCCGTGCTCCCTCATACACACACCTGTATATGGCCCTTGCTCCCTCATACACACACACCTGTATATGGCCCTTGCTCCCTCATACACACACCTGTATATGGGCCTTGCTCCCTCATACACACACCTGTATATGGCCCTTGCTCCCTCATACACACACCTGTATATGGCCCTTGCTCCCTCATACACACACCTGTATATGGCCCGTGCTCCCTCATACACACACCTGTATATGGCCCGCGCTCCCTCATACACACACCGCCCTGTATATGGTCCACGCTCTCTCATACACACACCGCCCTGTATATGGTCCACACTCCCTCATACACACACCTGTATATGGCCCGTGCTCCCTCATACACACACCGCCCTGTATATGGTCCACGCTCCCTCATACACACACCGCCCTGTTTATGGTCCACGCTCCCTCATACACACACCTGTATACCGCCCGTGCTCCCTCATACACACACCTGTATATGGCCCGCGCTCCCTCATACACACACCGCCCTGTATATGGTCCACGCTCCCTCATACACACACCTGTATATGGCCCGCGCTCCCTCATACACACACCGCCCTGTATATGGTCCACGCTCCCTCATACACACACCGCCCTGTATATGGTCCACGCTCCCTCATACACACACCTGTATATGGCCCGTGCTCCCTCATACACACACCTGTATATGGCCCTTGCTCCCTCATACACCTGTATATGGCCCTTGCTCCCTCATACACACACCTGTATATGGCCGGTTCCTCCGCCCTCTCCCTCCTCTTGCTCGTAAACCACAGTCCTCTCCCCCCGGGTTTCTTCGGTCTCTTCGGCCTCTCCACCTTCCCCCGCTCCTCCTCCTCCTCCCCGGGGAGCGCGCTCAGGCTCAGCCGTCACACTGTCCTCCTCCCCCGGTGACTCCGGCCCGTCACTGTCAGGCTCCTCCGCCCCCTCCCTCCTCTTGCTCGCACACTTCAGTCCTCTCCCCCCGGGTCTCTTCGGCCTCTCCACCATCCCCCGCTCTTCCTCTCCTCTTCCTCGCTGGACGCCGCTCTCCGGGGCCGCACATTACGGTTCCGTTTCTTAAACATCCTCCAAACGACAGCAGACAGCAGTCGCCGCTATTATTACGTCACTAACATGCACCGATGCGATCAGCCAATCAGAATGCTCCAACTTTTTTTTATCCAATAAACTTTATGCGTAGCCTGGCGCTTTGAAATCAAGCTTCCTCATTTTTTTCAATAAACATTATGCGTAGCCTAATTCCGCTGACACTGACAGTAGTGATGGGCAGTCCGGCTCTTTATTCATTCCTGTGTGGTCAGATTGTCAGCTCCTGTGATCAGGGCTCTCCTCCTCCTCATACACCTGTACAGTATATATAGCATATAGTGATCAGTATACAGGCTCTCCTCTTCCTCATACACCTGTACAGTGTATATATAGATATATAGTGATCAGTATACAGGCTCTCTCTCCTCATACACCTGTACAGTGGTATATATAGTATATAGTGATCAGTATACAGGCTCTCCTCCTCCTCATACACCTGTACAGTGTGTGTATATATATATTATATATATATATATATATATTATATAATAGTATATAGTGATCAGTATACAGGCTTTTATCATTCCGTGTGTCAGATTGTCTGCTCCTGTGATCAGGCTCTCCTCATTATACACCTGTACAGTGTATATATATAGTATATAGTGATCATATACAGGCTCTCTCCTCATACACCTGTACAGTGTATATATATAGTATATAGTGATCAGTATACAGCCTTCCTCCTCCTCATCACCTGTACAGTGTATATATAGTATATAGTGATCAGTTACAGGCTCTCCTCCTCCTCATACACATATATATATATATTAGTATATAGTGATCAGTATACAGGCTCTTTATCATTCCTGTGTGGTCAGATTGTCAGCTCTGTATCAGGCTCTCCTCCTCCTCATAACCTGTACAGTGTATATATATATAGTATATAGTGATCAGTATACAGGCTCTCCTCCTACACCTCATACACCTGTACAGTGTATATATGTATATAGTGATCAGTATACAGGCTCTCCTCTCCTCATACACCTGTACAGTATATATTAGTATATAGTGATCAGTATACAGGCTCTCCTCCTCCTCATACACCTGTACAGTATATATATATATAGTATATAGTGATCAGTATAGAGGCTCTCCTCCTCCTCATACACCTGTACAGTGTATATATAGTATATAGTGATCAGTATACAGGCTCTCCTCCTCCTCATACACCTGTACAGTGTGTGTATATATATATATATATATATATATATATATATATATATATATATATATATATTAGTATATAGTGATCAGGATACAGGCTCTTTATCATTCCTGTGTGGTCAGATTGTCAGCTCCTGTGATCAGGGCTCTCTCCTCCTCATAAACCTGTACAGTGTATATATATAGTATATAGTGATCAGTATACAGGCTCTCCTCCTACACCTCATACACCTGTACAGTGTATATAGTATATAGTGATCAGTATACAGGCTCTCCTCTTCCTCATACACCTGTACAGTGTATATATAGTATATAGTGATCAGTATACAGGCTCTCCTCTTCATACACCTGTACAGTGTATATATATAGTATATAGTATCATATAGAGCTTCCTCCTCATACACTGTACAGTTATATATAAGTGATCAGTATACAGGCTCTCCTCCTCTCACTATGTATATTAATGTATTGATCATATCAGCTCTCCTCTTCATACATGTCGTGTATATATATAGTATATAGTGATCAGTATAGAGGCTCTCCTCTACACCTCATACACCTGTACAGTGTATATATATATAGTATATAGTGATCAGTATACACCTCTCCTCCTCATACACCTGTACAGTGTACATATATAGTATATAGTGATCAGTATACACGCTCTCCTCTTCCTCATACACCTGTACAGTGTATATATATATAAGTGGAGAGGGAATGAGGCAAGATTGCTTCCGTTGTAGGTGAGACGATTTCCAGAGCGACACATCGCCTTACCTTCAGGACGATATTGCGGCGTTTGATGCCGCCATCTGCGATCTGAGGCAAGCATGAAAAACGTGAGCACGCACGTTATATCTCCACATCTCGCCAGGCAATATTGCGGCGTGTGACGGTACCTTTTTAATGTATGTTACCTAACACTGTTTTTCCATTATCGGAAATCATTTCGAGCTTTGTTTGGAGATCCAAAGAGCTCTCCTTCATGAAGGTGATTCCTAAAAGAGTGAATAGGTCACTTCAGAAGTTCTTGTGTGAATTATGCAGCCTGTCATATAGACATAGAGATTTGGAAGGTTTTCTTCCTGGCCTCTACAGGATGGTTAATGTTAAATTGTCAGACATTGGCCTCGACATCTTGACTGTCGGCCTTCAAAAGTTGATTGAGTGGTGGTTGTGGTGTTTCTGGGGATGGGCCTAGCCTCCATGAGTCTAGGCACCTGGAAAATTTCCTGACATGTGTCGGAGTACAGTATTGGTTATATTGAAGTTATTTGGTCTTTGATTTTAATTATTTATTTAATTTATTTATTCTATTTGGTAACCTAATGGTTATTTAATTATTTATTATTTTTTATTGGAACCTCCAAAAATGGTTATAATTTATGTAAACTCAAAATAAACAACATAGCCCAGTTTATTCCACAAGAACTTCGGTGTCTGTTATATTCTCTTTCCTTATTTTATCTTGTAATAGAATGCAGTGGGTCTTGTGTTGCCATGTTTCTGGAAGCACACACCGCATAAATGAAGTGAACTCTCCTAACTACAACTGTGCCATTGGATTTGCTGTTTTTCTTTTGGAGGGGAGACAAAGAGCCATATTGCTTTTCCAAATGCAAAGAGGACAGTGCTTCCTGGATCCGCGCTGCAATAGATCCATTCACTTATGAGGCAGCAGAGTTACTACAGACTCCATTTAGCCTCTGTGCAGCGGAGTCTATCTTTTCAAAGGTGCACAAATCTATGGTTGACTGTCAGTGGCGTAACATGAAGCTCATGGGCCCCGATGCGAAATCTCCAACAGGGCCCCCAATTATTGCAAATCTTTAATAGTATTAGGCTTTTTCTATAGGCCAAGGGGACCTTTGGGGCCCCCTAGGCTCCGAGACCCAGGTGCGATTGCAACCCCTGCACCTATTGTAGTTACACCCCTGTTAACTGCACTTTTATGCACTTCTAAAATAATGCATAAAATGATGGACATCACCGGACCACAAGCCAGAAGGGAGTACAGATTACATCCATCTGCCTCATTACAGGTAATTTTCCATTGGGAATTTTGTCTGAATCATGTTCTTAAGAGATTTACACGTAATGCCCTGTATAAGTGCTCAGAGTAGAGTGCAGGATAAATGTGAACCATGCCGTACTGTGATCTTTGGGAGGCAGAATAAACAATTCAACAGCAGTTGAAGAATTTACTTTATTACTACTTTTTACGCAGTTCACCTTGCGGTATAAAGTTATTAGGCGGCTTTATTCATCGGGTCACTACAATTACGGAGATACCAAATTTAAGAGTGCATCTCAATGAATTAGAATATCATCAAAAAGTCAATTTATTTCATTAATTCAGTACAAAAAGTGAAACGCATATATTATATAGAGTCATTACACACAGAGTGATCTATTTCAAGTGTTTATTTCTGTTAATGTTGATGATTATGGCTTACAGCTAATGAAAACCCAAAGGTCATTATCTCAGAAAATTAAAGAAAGGAGGATGAAGGGTCTGAGAGATAAAATATGACCTAAATAGGTATCAGAGGCTTCACCTTGTGTGAGAGTCACAACCAGGGCCGGCCTTAGCCTGAATACTGCCCTGTGCAAAACTGCCCTTTGGTGCCCCCCCCCCCCCTTTGATTTGTTTACCCAGTTTCCCAGGCATGTTGTTGTTGGCATGTTATTTTTATTAAAAAAAAATGTTTGTGGTGTTAATTATGGAATATACAATGTGTCAGATATTTAGTTTCTTTATAATAACCTACCACTCAGGCCAGACATTTACTAAAACATTCAGAGAGACAATTTGAACAGTAAAGAGAGAGCAAGATTGGGTGAACTACGGGATCTGCCCGACATTGTAATAAAACCGGCCGATAAAGGTGGTAGTGTGGTCATTTGGCCAGTAGACAAA
>JARQOC010004421.1:0-10084 GCA_033576535.1 Allobates femoralis
CTCTTTATGACCTAAAAGGGGAAACCCAAAAAACAGCATACAGCTCCGTAGTTTTGGGGAAAAATTCTTTTTTGACATGAAAGTGTGTTTTTGCGTCTAACAGTGAAAATGACATTTAAAATACGTTTGACTTTATCTCTGGCTAGAAAAAAAAGATACATTCAAATTTTTTGTCCCCTTCTGTTCTTTTGAACCTAAGCAGGAATTCCAAAAAACAGCATCCGCTCCGTAGTTTTGGAGGGAAAAAAAAATTGCTTTGACATGAAAAAGTGTTTTTTCGTCTAAACCCGTGAAAATAGACATTTAAGCAAGTTTTCTATTTTTTCTGGTAGAAAAAAATTTCATTCAAATTTTTTTGTCCCATTTGCTCTTTTAGAACCTAAGCAGGAATCCCCAAAAAACGATCCCCTCCAGTAGTTTTGGAGAAAAATTCTTGCTTTGACGAAAAATGTGTTTTTGGTCTAAAAAGTGAAAAAGACTTTAAGATAGTTTGATATATCTCTGGTGAAAAAAGATACATTCAAATTTTTTGTCCCCTTTGCTTCTTTATGAACTAAGCAGGAAACCCAAAAAACGCATCACAGCTCCCGTAGTTTTGGAGAAAAAATTATTGCTTTTACTTTAAAGTGTGTTTTGGTCTAAACAGTGAAAAAAAGACATTTAAGCTAGTTTGCTTATTTGGCTAGAAAGAAGATACTTCAAATTTTTTGTTCCCCTTTTGCTTCTTTATGAACCTAAGCAGGAATCCCAAGAACAGCATTTACAGCTTCTGTAGTTTTGAGGAGAAAAATTCATTGCTTTGACATGGGAAAAATGTGTTTTCGCGTTTAAACAGTGAAAATAGACATTTTAGCATACGTTTGACCCATATCTCTGGCTGAAAAGATACATTCAAAATTTTTGTCCCATTTGCTCTCTTATGAACTTAAGCAGGAATCCCCAAAAACAGCATCACAGCTCCGTGTTTAGGGAAGAAAAATTCATTGCTTTGACATGAAAGTGTGTTTTGCGTTCTAAACAGTGAAAATAGACATTTTAGCATAGTTTGATTTATCTCTGGCTAGAAAGAAAATACATTCAAATTTTTTGTCCATCTGCCTTTTTATGAAAAATAAGCAGGAATCCCAAAGATACGATCACGCTAGTGTTTAGGAGAAAATTATTCCCTTTTTTTCTTTGTGAAAGTGTGTTTTCGCGTCCCCTAAACAGTGAAAATTAGACATTTTAAACATACGTTTGACTATATCTCTGGGTAGAAAAGAAGATACATTCAAAAATTTTTTTTTCCCATTCTGTTCTTATGAACCTAAGCAGGAATTCCCAAAAAAAAGCAAAACACACTCCAAATGTTTTGGAGAAAAATTCATTGCTTTGACAAAGAAAGTGTGTTTCCGCTCCTAAACAGTGAAAATTTGCTTTTGCATACGTTTGATTTTATCTCTGGCTAGAAAGAAGATACATTCAAATTTTTTTTTCCCATTCTGCTCTTTATGAACTAAGCAGAATCCCAGAAGAACAGCAATCACGCTACAGTAGTTTACGGAAAAATTCCATTGCTTTGACATGAAAGTTGTGGGTTTTGCGTTCCCCCCTAAACAGTGAAAATAGCCCTTTAAGCATTTCGTTTGATATATCTCTGGCTAGAAAGAAGATTACATTCAATTTTTTGTCCCCCCTTTGCTCCTTATGAACCTAAGCAGGAATCCAAAGAACAGGCATCACAAGTCCCGTAGTTTTGGAAGAAAAATTCAAATTTCTTTGACATTTAAAGTGTGTTTTTCGCGTTTTTCTAAACCCGTTGAAAATAGAATTTTAAAATACGTTTTGACTATTCTCTCTGAAGAAAGAAAATTCATTCAAATTTTTGTTCCCATTTTTGCTTCTTTTTGAACCTAAGCAGGAATCCCAAAAGAACAGCTACACAGCTCCGTAGTTGGGAAAAATTATTGCTTTGCATGAAAAATGGTTTTCGCGTATCTAAACAGTGAAAATAGCTTTAGCATACGTTTGCTATTCTCTGGCTAGAAAGAGATACATCAATTTTTTGTCCATTTCTCTCTTTGAACCTAAGCAGGAATCCCAAGAACAGCATCCGCTCCAGTAGTTTAGGAAAAATCATTGCTTTTACTGAAGTTGTTTCGCGTCTAAAAGTGAAAAGAATTTAGTTCGTTTGACTTATCTCGGCTAGAAGAGATATTAAATTTTTGTCCATTCTGTCTCTTTGAACCTAAGCAGGATCCAAAGAACGCATCACAGCTCCGTAGTTTTGGAAAAAAATTCATTGCTTTGACATGAAGTGTGTTTTCGGTTCCCCAACAGTGAAATACATTTAGCTAGTTTGACTATATCTTGGCTTGAAGAAGAAATTTTTTTTTTTTTTTTTTTTTTTTTTTTTTTTTCAAATTTTTTGTCCCATTCTGCTCTCTTTATGAACCTAAGCAGGAATCCCAAAGAACAGCATCACAGCTCCAGTAGTTTTGGAAAAAAAATTCATTGCTTTGACATGAAAGTGTGTTTTCGCGTCTAAACAGTGAAAATAGCCATTTAAGCATACCCTTTGACTATATCTCTGGCTGAAAGAAGTTACATTCAAAATTTTTGTCCCCTCTGCTCTCTTTATGAACCTAAACAGGAATCCCAAAGAACAGCATCACAGCTCCAGTAGTTTTGGAGAAAAAATTCATTGCTTTGACATGAAAGTGTGTTTTCGCGTCTAAACAGTGAAAAATAGACATTTAAGCATACGTTTGACTATATCTCTGGCTAGAAAGAAGATACATTCAAATTTTTTGTCCATTCTGCTCTCTTCATGAACTAAGCAGGAATCCAAAGAACAGCATCACAGCTCCTGTAGTTCAGGAGAAAAATTATTGCTTTGACATGAAGTGTGTTTTCGCGTCTTACAACAGTGAAATAGACATTTTAGCATACGTTTGACTATATCTCTGGCTAGAAAGAAGATACATTCAAATTTTTTTTCCCATTCTGCTCTCTTCA
Source organism: Allobates femoralis (assembly GCA_033576535.1). Taxonomy (NCBI): domain Eukaryota; kingdom Metazoa; phylum Chordata; class Amphibia; order Anura; family Aromobatidae; genus Allobates; species Allobates femoralis. Next base: position 2,998 of record JARQOC010004421.1, read on the forward strand.
TGAACCTAAAACAGGAATCCAAAGAAAAAGCATCACAGCTCCTGTAGTTCAGGAGGGGAAAAATTCTTGCTTTGACATGAAAGTGTGTTTTCGCGTCTAAACAGTGAAAATAGCCATTTAAGCATTACGTTTGACTATTTTCTCTGGCTAGGAAAGAAGATAATTCAAATTTTTTGTCATTCTGCTCTCTTTATGAACCTAAGCAGGAATCCCAAAGAACAGCATCACAGCTCCGTAGTTTAGGAGAAAAATTCATTGCTTTGACATGAAAGTGTGTTTTCGGGGTTAAAACAGTGAAAATAGCCCTTTAAGCATACGTTTGACTATATCTCTGGCTAGAAAGAAGATACATTCAAATTTTTTGTCCCATTATGCTCTCTTTATGAACCTAAGCAGGAATCCCAAAGAACAGCATCACAGCTCCAGTAGTTTTGGAGAAAATTCATTGCTTTGACATGAAAGTGTGTTTTCGCTCTAAACAGTGAAAATAGACATTTTGCATACGTTTAAATATATCTCTGGCTAGAAAAAAGGATACATTCAAATTTTTGTCCCATTCTGCTCTCTTTATGAACCTAAGCAGGAATCCCAAAAAAACAGCATCACAGCCCCCTTTTAGTTTGGGGAGAAAAATTCATTGCTTTGACATGAAAGTGTGTTTTTGGTCTAAACAGTGAAAAACAGACATTTTAGCATAGTTTGACTATATCTCTGGCTAGAAAAAGATACATTAAAATTTTTTTTGTCCCATTCTGCTCTCTTTTTAAACCCCTAAAGCGGGAATCCCAAAGAAACAGCATAAACGCTCCGTAGTTTTGGAGAAAAATTCATTGCTTTGACTTGAAAGTGTGTTTTTTCGCGCTAAACAGTGAAAATGTGATTTTAAAAAGGGAACCCTGTCACCTAATCTATGGCCCTAAACTATCACTACCTCCCCCCTACAGACCCTAACTAGTCCCAAACCCACCCCTCCCTGTCCTAATAGGGCTTTATAGAAGGTGAATAAAACACTTTATAAACTTCATTTTCTGTGACAGTGGGGCGTTCCTGTGGGCTCTTGTCGAAAGGGCGGGTTCCCCAGAGCCGCGCTCCCCCGCCTCGCTCCCTTCCTAACGCCCTATGGGCGGATTATCGATTTGAAAGCCGGGGAGCCATTGGAATATCCCGCCCCGCTCTTCATGACGCGCGGCCGGAAAAAGACGTTGAGGCGCGTCATTTCCGTGCCGGCATGCCCAGTGCAGCGGGTGAAGCCCATGCGGAGTGCCCGTCGTCGCTGGCAAACGGGTCGGCGTCTTCGGAAAAGGGAGTATCGGCGGCCCCCCACCCTCCCAAAAAAATGCACATATATATGTGGTGTAATCCACTTTTACATATGGATTACACACACACTTGTACATTCACTTTTATTAGGCACTTTATTGGGCATCTATATATATATATTATATATATATATATATATGCACATATATATAGTTAGATTGTGTGTGTATAGTGTGTGTGGGTGTGTGTGTGCGTGCATGGTGTGTATACATACTTGTCTGTGTGTGCATGTGTGTGTATATTACGTGTGTGTGTGCATGTGTGTGTATACTTACGTGTGTGTGTGTGAGTGTGTATACGTGTGTGTGTGTGCGTGCATGTGTGTGTATACATACTTGTGTGTGTGTGTGTGCAGTGTTTGTATACATCACGTGTGTGTGTGTGTGTGCATGTGTGTGATCATACAAGTGTGTGTGTGTGTGCGTGATGTGTGTGTATACATACGTGTGTGTGTGTGCGTGCTGTGTGTGTATACATACTTGTGTGTGGTGTGTGAAGTGTTTGTATACATACACGTGTGTGTGTGTGCGGCATGTGTGTGTATACATACACGTGGTGTGTGTGTGCGTGCATGTGTGTGTATAACAAAGTGTGTGTGTGTGTGCATGTGTGTGTATACTAAAAGTGTGTGTGCGTGCGTTTTATACATACTTGTCTGTGTGTGCATGTGTGTGTATACTTAGTGTGTGTGTGCATGTGTGTGTATACTTACGTGTGTGTGTGCATGTGTGTGTATACGTGTGTGTGTGTGTGTGTGCGTGCATGTGGTGTATACATACCTGTGTGTGTGTGTGTGCATTTTGTGTGTATACATCAGTGTGTGTGCGTGCGTGTATACATACTTGTCTGTGGTGCATGTGTGTATACTTACGTGTGTGTGTGCATGTGTTTGTATACTAACGTGTGTGTGTGTGCATGTGTGTGTTACTTTATTGTGGTGTGTGTGCATGTGTGTGTATACATACGTGTGGGGTGGTGTGGGTGCATGTGTGTGTATATTTTACGTGTGTTTTTGTGTGTGCGTGCTGTGGTGTATAGTGTTTTGTGTTTTGTGTGTGTTGTGTGGGCGTGTTTTGGGGAGGGTGTGTATACTTACGTGTGTGTGTGCGTGCAATGTGTGTATACTTACGTGTGGTGTGGGTGTGGCGTGCATGTGTGTGTGTGTGCATGTGTGGTATACATCGTGTGTGTTTTGCGTGCAAGGTGTGTATACATACGTGTGTGTGTGCTGTGTGTGTGTATACATACACGTGTGTTTTGTGTGTGTGTGATGTGTATATATATTTTGTAGAGATAGAGAGACTGGGGTGGAGGGTCTGTGAGTTTTGTGTAACCTGGGCCCTGGGTGAGCAGTAAACTTCCCCTGAGGTCAGATTTAAATCCTCGTACTCATCTGCCCTAGGTGTTCTACCTGATGTCACCCTGTTCACATCGGTAACAAAAAAACTCACTCTAGTGGGTCACGCTGTGAAGTGGGGAAGTTTCACATGAGGTCAGAGAAAACACATTGCTTTATCCGACCTCAGGTGACACAGACCATGAATGCTTCATGCCGAGCCTTCAAATTAATTGTTAGTGAATCTTCACTAACGGACGGACCTCTACCAGGATCCTGGATGGGTATGTGGGAGTAATAAAGATGGAGTCAAAATACGTGTTTGTGTTTTTTGTTGTAATAAAAATTTTTTCTCGGTGTTGTGTCTTCTTTAATACTAAATAGAGATTCATAATGGCCGTGTCTAACATTGGCGGGGAATTATAAATCTCGGGCTTAGTGCCGCTGCTAAAGAAAGGTGGCATTAACCCTTATTAACCCAGTCTGCCACCGCCACAGGGCAGCTGGAAGGTGGGTACAGCTCCAGAATATTGCGCTTCTATAATGGCAAAATTTTTGGGGCGGCTGCGAGCTGCAATTTCAGCGGGGGGGCCCAGAACGCTTGGGCCTCCCTACGCTGGGGATTCCAGGCCTCAGCTGCCTAGTTGTACCTGGCTGGCAAAGAAAATGCGGCGAAGCCCACGCCGTTTTTTTTTTTTTGTCAGCCAGGTACACCCAGGTAGTTGGGGTGGATGGCAGCTCCCCCGTGCTAGTTGTACCTGGCTGGCAAAGAAAAAATTTGGGGGAAGCCCCCCGCCGTTTTTTTTCTTGCCGCCAGGTAGACCTAGACAGCAGTGGACTGCCATCCCCCCCCTACTACCTAGGTGTACCTGGCTTGCATGAAAAAAATGGATCTGTCTTCACCACAATTTTTCTTTGCCAGCCAGGTACAACTGTCAGCTGGGGGTGGATGGCAGCTCACAGCTGCCTAGTTGTACTGGCTGGCAAAGAAAAAAGCGGGAAGCCCATGGTTTTTTTTCTTGCCAGCCCCGGTACACCTAGGTAGTTTGGGGTGGATGGCAGCTCCAGGTGACTAGTTGTATGTGGCTGGCAAGAAAAAAATGGCATGTGGCTTTGCTGTATTTTCCTTTACTAGCCCGGTACAACTAGGTTGTGGTAGCTGCCTTCACCCCCAATACCTAGGTGTACCCGGCTGACAAAAAAAAAAAACGGCGTGGGGCTTCGCCCCATTTTTATTTGCCAGCCAGGTACAACTAGGCAGTGTGAGCTGCCATCCACCCCAGCTGACTGTTGTACCTGGCGGGGAAAAAAAAAATGTGGTGAAGCAGATCCATTTTTTTTATTTCAAGCCAGGTACACTAGGTAGTAGGGGGTGGATGGCGTCCACTGCTGTCTAGGTCTACCTGGCTGGCAAGAAAAAAAACGGCGTGGGGCCTTCCCAAAATTTTTCTTTGCCAGCAGGTAAAATGGCAGCTAGGGCTGCAATTTCCAAACCCCCCCAAATACCTAGGTGTACTGGTGACAAGAAAAAAAACGGCGTGGGGCTTCGCCGCATTTTTTTTTTGCCCGCCAGGTACAAACTAGGCAGCTGGGGCTGGAATCCCCAGCGTAGGGAGGCCCAAGGTTCTGGGCCACCCCCGCTGAGAATTGCAGCTCGCAGCCCCCCAGAAATTGCGCCTTTATGAAGCGCAATATTCTGGAGCTGTACCCCAGCTCTTCCAGTGCCCTGTGGCGGTGGCAGATGGGTAATAAGGGGGTTAATGCCCCCCTTTCTTTTAGCAGGGTGGCACTAAGCCCGAGATTTATAATGTCGCGCCAATGTTAGACACGGGCCATTTGAATCTTATTTTAGTATTAAAGAAGACACAACACCAGAGAAAAAATTTTTTATTACAAAAAAAAACACAAACACGTATTTTGACTCCATCTTTATTACTCCACATACCCATCCAGGATCCTGGGTTAGAGGTCCGTCCGTTAGTGAAGTTTTCACTAACAATTAGATTTAAAGGGGCTGTGCAGTGAAGCATTCATGGTCTGTGTCACCTGAGGTCGGTAAAGCAATGTGTTTCTCTGACCCATGTGAAAACTTCCCACTCACAGCGGGGACCCACATAGAGTGAGTTTTCTGTTACCGATGTGAACGGGTGCATCAGTGTAGACCCTGAGGTCAGATAGAGTGACGAGGATTAACTTGACCACAGGTGAAGTTTACTGGTCACCCAGGTCCCAGCGTTCACAAAACTCACAGACCCTCTCACCCCAGTTCTCTATCTTACAAAATTTATATAACATGCACACACACACACACACACAGTGTATGTATACACACACACATGCACACACACACGTATGTATACACACCCCTTGCACGCACACACACCGATGTATAACCACATGCAACCCACACACATGCCGCACACACACACACACACACGTAAGTATACACAACTTGCACGCACACACCACGTAATATACACACACATGCACACACACGCACACACACAACACCACACACCACAAAAGTATACCACAAGCAACGCACACACAAAACAACACGTTTGTATACACACACATGCACGCCACGCCCCCACACGTATGTATCACACACATGCACACACACACAAGTATGTTCACACACATGCACACAACACACAGTGTATGTATCAAAACATGCACCACACCCGTAAGTATAACAACATGCCACCAACAAGTATGTATTACACGCACGCACACACACGTGTATGTATACACAAAACATGAACACACACACACACACGTGTAGTATACAAAACACATGCACGCACACAAACACACACACACAGTATACCACACATGCACACACACACGTAAGTTACACACAATGCACACACACACGTAAGTATCACCACATGACACACAGACAAGTATGTAACACGCACGCAAAACACAGTGTATGTTTTACACAAAATGCACACACACCACAACGGTGTTGTATACCAACATGCACGCACACACAACACACGTGTATGTATACCACACATGCAGCACACACCCCAACGTGTATGTTACAAACACATGACACCACACACACAAGTATGTATTAAACCACATGCACGCCCACAACACACGATGTATACACACAATGCACGCACACACAAAACAACGTGATGTATACAAAACCTGCACACACACACACACCGTGTTTTTATAAAAACAATGCACACACACACACAAAGTATTGTATAAAACACACATGCACGCAAACACACACACGTATACACAATCACACACACACCGTAAGTATACCACCCCATGCAACACACACACGTAAGTATACAAAACTGAAAAACACAGACAAGTATTTTATACCACACATGCACGCCCACACACACACACACACACGTATACACACACAATCTAACTATATATATGTGATATATTTATATATATATATATATATATATATATAGATGCACATATGAAATGTGCCTAATAAAAGTGAATGTAATATGTGTGTGTGTAATCCATATGTACATGTGGTTACAAACATATATTTTGTGCATTTTTTGGGAGGGGGGGGGGGGCCGCCGTACTACCTTCCGAAGACGCCGATCGTTGGGCCTAGCGACGACGGCACTCGCATCGGCTTCACCCGCTGCATGGGCATGCGCGGCCGGAAAATGACGCGTCTCATCGTCAAATTTTGGGCGGGTCAAAGAAGAGCGGGGCGGGATGTTTCCAATGGGCTCCCGCTCTTCAAATCGATAATGCCCCCCATTAGGGCGTTAGGAAGGGGAGCGAGGCGGGGGGGAGCGCGGCTCTGGGGAACCCGCCCTTCGGACAAGAGCCCAAAAGGGAACCCCCCTGTCACAGAAATGTAAGTTTATAAAGTGTTTTTTTCCTTCTTAAAGCCTTTAGGACGGGGGATGGGGTTGGGAGCTAGTTAGGGGTCTGAGGGGAGTTTAAAAGATAGTTTAGGGGCCATAAATTAGGTGACAGGTTCCCCTTTAAACATCGTTTGATATATCTCTGGCTTTAAAAAAATAATTTAAATTTTTTGTCCCCTTTGCTTTTTTATGAACCTAAGCAGGAAACCCAAAAAACAGCATCAAGCTCAGTGTTTTGGAAAAAATTCATTGCTTTGACATGAAAATGTGTTTTCGGTTAAACAGTGAAAAAAAAAAATTTTAGCATCGTTTGACTATATCTCTGGCTGGGGAAAAAGTACATTCAAATTTTTTTTTCCCTTTTGCTCTCTTTATGAACCTAAGCAGGAACCCAAAAAAAGCATCCCGCTCCATAGTTTTGGGAAAAAATTATTGCTTGAATGAAATGGTTTTTTCGTCTAAAAAATGAAAATAGACATTTTAGTACGTTTGCTTTCTCTGGCTAGAAAAAGAAATTAAATTTTTTTTCCCCTTTGCTCTCTTCATGCCTAAGCGGAATCCC
>JARQOC010004422.1:0-10081 GCA_033576535.1 Allobates femoralis
CTATTCAGTAGTGTAGGGAATTTATTCCCTAAAGCAGTGAACAATGCCATAAATATTGTTCCCATCTCGCTGAGAACCCAATGTCTTGGGTTCTTCTTCTATCTCTGATCAATAGAATGTAGTTTTTTCTTCGTCTCTAACTAGGAAAAAATAAGCTGCCTTACCAACTGAAGTCTGTAAGGCAATGATGCCCTCAGGCTGCTACACTGGTATTTATAGCGTTGTGATGTCACTTCAATTGTGACATCATCACATTCCAATTTGTTCCCAGGATGATCGTGATTGGCTGTTTGAACTGTCAATCACCGTGATCCACTGCCTCCTATGGAAGGGGCTGTGGAGCGGCTCTGATGGAGTGATCCTCCCATTAAATTGCTTCTATCAGAGCTGGATGGTGGGGGGGCCCACCTCCACCTCAAATGGGGTGATCCTTCCATCAAATCACTTACATCAGAGCCGATCCATAGCCACCCTGCACCTGTGCATGCCGCCGCTCTTGCGCCCTGCTCCTTCCTCCCATCCTGATCTCCTCCCCTCCTTCCTCCTAATTCCTCCCCATGTCATCTTCCTGCTCTGTTCCGGTCCCCTGCTCCCTTCCCCTCCTGTTCAGGTCCGTCCCCTGCTTGCCCCTGTCCCCTTCCTGCTCCCGATTCCGGTCCCCTGCTTGCCCCTGTCCCTGATCACCCCCTGTCCCCTTTCCTGCTCTGGTCCTGTCCCTCTTCCTCCTCCCCTCCACCATCCTGCCCCCGTGATGCCCCCATACCTCCATTCCCCGCCGGCCACGTCCTCCGCCACCGGGTTCCTGCACTGTGCAGCTCCTCCTGTGTGCAGGCTGATCTGTTACAGGAGGAGCTGCCAGACACCCGGCTGCTGCAGGGGATCTGTCAGTGAGGTGAGTATGGATGGCTGATGGATGGATGGATGGAGGATGGATGATGGATGATGGATGGATGGATGATGGATGGATGGATGAGGATGGATGAGGGATGGATGGATGGATGGATGAGGGATGGATGGATGAGGATGGATGGATGGGTGATGGATGGGGAATGATGGATGGATGAGTGATGGATGGATGGGTGATGGATGGATGATTGATGGATGGATGGGTGATGGATTGATGGATGGATGATTGATGGATGGGGTCAGAGTCATGGTGCATGGTACGGCAGATCATTGCCATACAGTGCACCTTGATTGACCCCAGTGACTGCAACAAGTGGACAGTTGATCCCTTATTGTAGTCTCTGGGGTCAGAGACATGGTGCATGGTACGGCCTTTTTTGCCATACAGTGCACCATGACTCTGACCCCAGAGACTACAACACAGGAACAAGTGTCCACTTGTTGCAGTCACTGGGGTCTGTCATGGTGCACTGTATGGCAATGATCTGCCGTATCTGCACCATACTCTGACCCCAGAGACTAAAACATGGGATCAAGTGTCCACTTGTTGCAGTCACTGGGGTCAGTCATGGTGCACTGTATGGCAATGATTGCCGTACCGTGCACCATAACTCTGACCCCAGAGACTACAATAAGGGATCAAGTGTCCACTTGTTGCAGTCACTGGGGTCAGTCATGGTGCACTGTGTGGCAATGATCTGCTGTACCGTGCACCGTGACTCTGACCCCAGAGACTACAAGTGGACACTTGATCCCTTGTTGTAGTCTCTGGGGTCACAGTCATGATGCACAGTACGTCAGATTATTTCCATACTGTGCACCATGACTCTGACCCCAGAGACTACAACAAGGGATCGAGTGTCCTCTTGTTGTAGTCTCTGGGGTCAGAGTCATGGTGCAATGTATGACAGATCATTGCCATACAATACAGTACATTCACCATCAGTGTAACCCCAGAGACTGTAGGAAGAGGACACTTGATCCCTTGCCGCAGTCTCTAGATTTAGCAGAGGTGATATGAGCATCGGGGACTCTTCGTTGTGGACTACGTGGATCTATATAATGAAGATGGAGTCTGAATTTTGTTTGTGTTTTTTTTTTTTTCAAATGAAAAGATTTTTCTCTGTGTGGTGTATTTTTTTTTTTTTTTTACTATTTACTAGAGATTCCTAATGGCCGGGTCTATCATTGGCCCGACATTATGAATCTCGGGCTTAGTGCCAGCTGCCAATAAAAAAGCTGGCATTAACCCCTTTATTACCCAGTTTGCCACCGCACCAGGGCAACTGGAAGAGTCTGGGTACAGCGCCAGAAAATGGTGCTTCAATGAATGCGCCATTTTCTGGGGAGGCTGTGGGCTGCAATTCACAGCATGGGGGGGCCCAGAATGCTTGGGCCTCTCCATGCTGAGGATTCTATCCCCCAGCTGCCTCGTACCTGGCTGGACCAAAAATATGGCGAAGCCCCACGTCATTTTTTTAAAAATTACTTCTACAAATAAAATGACATGGAGCTTTGCCGTATTTTTGGTAGCCAACCAGGTACAACTTGGCAGCTGGGGGGCTGGAATCCTCAGCGTGGAGAGACCCAAACGTCGTGGGCCCCTCATGCTGCAAATTGCAACCCACAGCCACCCCAGAGAATAGTGCATTCATTAGAGGTGCCATTTTCTGTTGTTGTACCCCAACTCTTCCAGTTGCCCTTGTGCTGGTGGCATACAGGGCTCTCCATACGCGACATGGTGTCCGCTAACAAGTTGAATGAAAAATTAGCTCCAATTGTTAGCGGACACCATGTCGCGTATGGAGACCCCCTGTGTGCCTAAACATTAGAGCTCCCACACAAGTGACCCCATTTTGGAAACTAGACCCCCCAAGGAACGTATCTAGATGGGTGGTGAGCACTTTGAACCGCCAGGTGCTTCACAAATTAATGTGTAAAAATGAAAAAGTCCTTTTTTTCACAAAAATTTTCTTATAGCTTTAATTTTTTCATTTTCACTTGGGCAACAGGATAAACTGCATCCTTAAATTTGTTGGCAATTTCTCCTGAGTACACCGATACCTCATATGTGGTCATAAACCACTGTTTGAGCGCACGGCAGGGCTCGGAAGGGAAGGAGCACCATTTGACTTTTTGAATCCAAAATTAGCTCCAAATGTCAAATTGCGCTCCTTCCCTTCTGAGTCCTGCCGTGCGCCCAAACAGTGGTTTATGACCACATAAGAGCTATCGGTGTACTCAGGAGAAATCGCCCAACACATTTTAGGATCCATTTTATCCTGATGTCATGTGAAAATGAAAGAATTGAGGCTAAAAGAACATTATTGTTGGAAAAATTAAAATGTCCAATTTTTCCTTCCATTTTGCTTTAGTTCCTGTGAAGCACCTGAAGGGTTAATAATATTCTTGAATGTAGTTTTGAGTAGCTTGAGGGGTGCAGTTTTTGGAATGGTGTCACTTTTGGGTATTTTCTGTCATGTACTCCCCTCAAAGGGACTTCACATGTGATGTGGTCACTAAAAAAATGGTTTTGTAAATTTTGCTGGAAAAATGAGAAATTGCTGATTACCTTTGAACCCTTATAACTTCCTACCCCAAAATTTTTTTTTTCTCCGAAATTGTGCTGATGTGAAGTAGACATGTGGGAAATGTTATTTATTAACTATTTTATGTCAATAACTCTCCGATTTAACAGAATAAAAATTAAATATTTGAAAATCGCAAAATTTTCAAAATTTTTGCCCAATTTTTGTTTTTTGACAAATAAACGCAAAAATTATTGACCTTAATTTGCTACTAACATGAAGCCCCATATGTCATGAAAAAACAATCTCAGAATCGCTAGGATCCGTTGAAGCGTTCCAGAGATATAACCTCATAAAGGGAGAGTGGTCAGAATTGCAAAAAATGGCATGGTCATTAGAGTCAAAATAGGCTGGGTCATGAAGGGGTTAAAAATAAACACAAACCCTTTCTTGCCATATTATGTGGTTTTTATACATTACATATAATATGTAATGTCCTGTTGGTATGGCCATAAAGTTCTCACATTATTCACCTGCACAACGTCAGCCTCGTCTCCCAGAGCCGCAGATAGAAACTGATCAATGTATCGTATGGACCCAAAAATGGCCGATAAAACGCCAACAGCTCGTCCAGCTAAACATAACCTGGCTGGAAACAATCTACATGTTATATGTGTATTAATATGGCGGACAGTTCTTGTCTTGTGCAGAGAGATATTAAATAGTAAAACAATAATATCGCTGTAATCATAATATAAAGAAGATGAAATGTTATTGATATCACATGATAAACGCCTCCAACATCGCCTCATTTCTTATTTCAGACTCGTTTCCTTTCCCGTCCCGGCACACAGTTGTGTAATCCCTGCAGCCGCTGTGACTAAGGGCTCATTCAGCGGAGAGTATTATCGGTCCGTGTTCTGTCCGTGTGTGCGACCAACCGTACACGGAGATCACTCAGGACAGATTGTATAGTGATCATCATACAATGAATGTGTCCTTCTAAAGGCCCCGTCACACACTAGGATATTGTTAATGATATTGTTGCAACGTCACTGGTTGCAGTGACGTAAAAACGACATCGTTGCATGTGACATTTACCAACGACCAATGATAAGTTGGTTGATCGTTGGTAAATGACCTGGACCATTATTTTATCGTTGGTCTCCCGCTGGGCGGACAGCATCGGCGTGTGTGACAGTGGGAGACCAACGATGAACGATCTCCCAGCACCACACAGCAAACGCTGGGATATGGTAACCAGGGTAAACATTGCGTAACTAAGCACATCGCTCTGCTTAATTACCCGCTGTTTACCCTGGTTGCCAGCGTTCTCACTGGCGCTGATCAATGGTGAGTCTGCCTGTTTGACAGCTCACCAGTGATCAGATAACGATGTCCCAGCGATCCACATTGTTGGTGGGATCGCTGGGACATTGTAGTGTGTGAAGGGGCCTTAACTCTACCTGCTAATGGCCTTAAGCCTATGTTCATATAGGTCTGTTTTGCTGCGTTTTTTTTTTTTTGCTGTATTTTTACCTTAGGCTGGAGGCACACTGGCGCAAGACTCGCGCGAGTGTAATGCGAGAAAAAATGGCATTGCACTCGGACCTGTATCTTTAAGTGACACCGGTCACATCAATGCGATTTTTTTGCATTACACTTGCAATGCGTTGGAAATGCGAATGCAATCACACCATGCTGTAATTGCACGTGATTTCCACGCGCAAGTGGCCATTATAAGTATATGGGTGCGAGTCAAACCCATACAGCACACGGTGCGTTAGTCGCACCCGTGTGCTGTTAAATTCTCATGAAACCGGTTTCCCGGTACAGTAATGAATCATCTTGCACCATTGTGTCAGCGGTGCAAGATGATTATTATAAACCCAGCTTCTGGGCACCTCTTTGTAATCGTCGGGATTAAACTTCATATGCAGCACCTGTGCGGCATATCAGTACAGATGCTGCATATGTGGCTATTGACCCGGTGAATGAAGGGTTAATGTGTTTATAATATCTAGGCATCATGTTTTCAGGGAGTGTCCACACTCCCTAGAGACATGGTGCCTTAAGTCATTGGCAGTTCAGGGGTTAATGGCTATATTTCTGTTTAGCCGCTATTTGTCGGCATTTTCAAATCATTAATGAAAGCCGGCGGCTCCTGTCAGCAGTGTGCGGGACGGTACGCAATTAGCGTAAGCACATTGCTGGGCAGCGTCCTCAATAAGGAGGTGTCCCAGGTACTTACGCTAATGGCGTACTGTACCCACCGCTCTCCATGGTGCTGAAGACTTATCTTACTCACATCACTGTCATGCATCAAACACGCTCTGTGCCTCCAACCTTAGGTTTAACCTTCACTGTAGAGAACCTCTTGGTGGCCCAGATCGCCCTCATTATAGTCCGTCGTGGCCACCACTAGACTCGCTCTGCTGCACATTTCTGTCCCAATGTTTTAACTTTCAGAACGTTTTTTGAGTAATTTGTATTGACTATGCAGACCGCGCACGGCCAGTCCCTCTCTGTATAAGCAGTGGAAAGCGCCAGAATACTGATTAAAAATGCCAAAAATATCATTATTTTTGCACAACGTCAATTTTGACACATTTCAAACAGTTTTAACAAAAAATTCTGGGGGAAACGTTTTTCTGAATTGTCCCTTCTATGTGGATATGGGCTTGTGTTGTAGATTACAGCCCATCAGCAGTTTTCTATGATGGTGGTGAATTGTGGTGAAATGATATATCCCACTCCTCTATTTCTGTAATAACCAATCACATCTACATTGAACATCTTTTAATAATGTCCCACTGGGTTGTATAGGTTGTCATCAAGCTTTTCTAGAAACTCTGCAGCCCCAATATCATTACATAATTAAAGAAGTTACTGGATTTAGGAAATTGATTTCTTCCAAGAACAGGATATGAACAGTAAAGCAGTGGACGAGCCCCTTATATGCTGTCCATAGGGGGCATTTTTTGCCGCTTACTGAGTTTATATAAGTACATGTGTGGCGCCCCTGCGACTGAGTGGCCATAGGGTGAACTGCAGCTGGATGAGGTAAGACGGTCAACTCACAAAACACCCACACACAGACACACTCCAATCCTGAGCCAATCACTCTGTCAGGCAAGGTGTGGCGGATTATAGACACTTGTGGGTGGGAAGAAAGACAGGACACGGAAAAAGGGGTGGAGGAACCGTAGTAAAACACTGGAACACGAAGTTGGAGGTAGACATTCCCTGTAGGTAGTTTCCCAAGAAGCAGCTTGCCCTGGAGGGTGATGGAAGGGAAGGAACCCCAAGCCGAGACACCCTTCAACTGAGCACTGACGATCACAAACAGTGAGAGAGCAACAGGGCCCGGAAGCTTCACACACTAATGGCTGGCCCAGGACCCAGGCTAAAACCGGAGAGAGAAGGAAGGAGCCAGGTGAGCCCGACCAACCCGGGTCACTAGTGGCTAGGCCAGGACAACCAGAGTGCCAGGGAAGCTATATAACCCTAACCACAAGACACCCCGGTGGGGTGCGGGAGCTCTATGACCCATGACCTAAATACCGCTATGGAGTAGGACAAAGCCATCGTACTAGGGCTAGTGACCCTGAGAGGAAATATATCACTATAGAGCCCGTGACGGCCGGACCAAACCCATATGCGAGGGAGCAGAGAAAGAACCAAGGGCCTGAGAGGTACACGGAGGGGAGTGACGCAGAGGAACCCTCCCAGCTGCAGTGAGAACCCAAGCCTGCAGCTCTTGTGTGAACTTGACCTGTGTAAAGGAACTGTGAACGATGTGGTTAAACTAACAGGAGAAGTAAAGTACTCGATTCGCTCAAAGCGTGTGTGAAACTGTTATTTCTTAAACCTGCAGTCTTCACCTGAGGAGCTACAGACTAGTTAACCCTGCGCACTACCAGTGAGGAGCTGCAGTCTGTGAGCGAGGTGGGTGCAGAAGCCAGCAGCACTGTGGGCCCATTATGCCATCATTACTGTCCAGGAACTAAGCCCTACCCGTGGAGGGCTAAACACGTCAGCTGCCACCACTATCACCATCCCCAGCAGATCCTACGGCAGCGGTGGCCACACACCATGGGTGGCATCACGAAAAATCTATAAACTTTATATCTCTTTTATTGCTGCACATAGGACAATGGGCCACGGCACCCTGACACCCCAGAGACAGCAGCATAGCCCGGTTTCGAGTACCACGATCCTTGGGGGTGCGACGCATACATGTTCAAATAAACTCACTTGGAGCTGTGCTATTATGGATCAAGGAGAGTCTACATCTGACTCTGTGTTCGGTGTATTTCTTTCTACACATGCACTCGGCCCATATCTATTAGGCCAGAAGCAAGAAACTAGTGAATATTTCACACTTTCAAACTTATCATAACAAAAAGACAGTTGCACCCTGAAATGCTAAAGTATGCAAACCATGAATGTAAGAATATAGACATGCATTACTGCTAAAAACAATTATGAAAACTTTTGATATTTTCCTTACAAAAATGGCCATTTTTATATTAGCCCAGTAGCCATGTCATGGCGTACCTCCTTACTGGGTTCCTACGCCTCTCTCTGGGATTAACAAAACCTCCACTTATATGGGCGGATAGGAACCTGCTGATAGAGAATAAAATCACCTAAGGATAATGGGAAGGGGTGCACAGTAAGAAGGCGTGACCCCATAATCTAAATAAGAAAAGACACTTGAACACTCCTTAACATGCAGTGTCTTTTTAAACCCAAAGAAAGACTTTATCATAGTGTAGGAGCCCTGTAATGAGATATGTCGTGGCATGGCTACTGGGCAAGCATAGAAATGACTATTTTTGTATGCTAAGGGTTTCAATTTTTCATGTATTTCCTTAGCAGTATATGTCTATATTTTCACCTTCATAGTTTGCATGCTTTAGTATTTCAGAGTATTTCGGAGTTCACCTGTCTCTCTGTTATAATGTCATGTTGAATTATGCCCCTGTTCACACTCCATGTTAGGGAGGGCCATCAAGTTTCTTTTTTTTCAGATTATTTAAATAACTTTATATTTTGATATTTCAGATTTTTATGGACACAACAAAGCCAGATACGTTTACTTTAAATTTCTTCTTTTTTTGAAAAGGGAAAAGAGGGGGATTTATACCAATATTTTTCCAGATTGTTCTTTTAATTTGTATCTTATTTTTCTATTCCTTTTGGGAGTATTGACCCTACCATTGTATGATTGCTTGCTCCATAGCTGTAATACGATGGTGTTCCCGTATCCATTGTGTCTGACATTCTCCTGTAAGGGTGTGTGCTCACCATCAGGAATTGTAGCGTATTGCTGCTGCATCCAGAACCTTGCATTGTACAGTACCAGCATAGTGGATGGATTTCTAGTAATCCCATGCCTGCTATGTTTCTCCCTTCTGCAGCGGCAGTGCAGGTTTCCGGAAGCGGTCCCCATCGGCTGCACACAGGGAGAAGCCGCAGATGGTGAGTACAGGGCGGCTGTGGTCTCCCCGGGTGCACCCGTAGGTTCCCGCAGGTCTGGAGGTGCTGCGTCCAACATGGAGCGCCTCCGGATCATGTGCCCACAGCACAAGCTCAGCTTTAGGCCAGGCTTTATATGAGAACTGAGAAGGAAACAGGAACGGGTTGCTGGGATCAAATGTTTGCACATCGGCAAATTAACCACGTGAATGCGGCTGTCAGTGATTTCTCACCCGCATCCACCTACCATTAACCCCCGCCTTTCTCCTTGGAATGTGATCATCAGTCCTTGTCTTTGTTGTAAACTGTTATAACAACTTTATTTTTGTTATATATTTGCTGAACGTATTATTGTGCGACTTGGTACTGGTTTCATTCTAAGGGAAAATATTGGTATATAATTATTTATATAGACCCATTAATGGTCATGAATATTAACTCCTTAAGAACGCTTCGTGCCATTGCTTTAATCACGGCTCGGTGGCGCAGTAACTGTATTGTATTTGCAGGTGAAACTCGCACAAGGCACTACACGGCGAGCACATCTCACCCGGCCTGGAACTTATCCATTAACCCTTTAATGAAAGGTAACATCTAGTTAAGGATATTACATGGTTATTTTTTTTAATAATCAGGGATATTATCTTCCTGACGTGAACTAGTCTTGAACTAATTGTACATTAATTCATTAATTAACATTAAAGCACATTTGTCTTTTCAGTAGCCTCTTGGAACGTACTGTATTGTGAACCCTAGAGGAATAATGCTTTCTCTGGCCATTATATGACTGGTATCTTGGATTTTCACCAGTTTTCCCTCCTGAAGGTTCTCTCTAATTTTCAATTGTCTCTGAGCTGGTGGTGGACTCTAGCTCCTGTGATATCTCCTTTGTCACACTGGTGGGTGGACTCTAGCTCCTGTGATATCTCCTTTGTCACACTGGTGGGTGGACTCTAGCTCCTGTGATATCTCCCTTGTCACACTGGTGGGTGGACTATAGCTCCTGTGATATCTTCTTTGTCACACTGGGGGTGACTCTAGCTCCTGTGATATCTCCCTTGTCCACTGGTGGGTGGACTTAACTCCTGTGATATCTCCTTGTCCAATGGTGGGTGGACCAAACCTTGATATCTCCCTTGTCCCCATGGGGGGTGACTTAGCTC
>JARQOC010004423.1:0-10078 GCA_033576535.1 Allobates femoralis
GTGTCAAAGGAGTGTGGGGGCAAAAGGGGGGGGGTGAAAGGAGTGCGGGGGGGGGTGGGTGCAAAAGGGGGGAGGGGGGGAGTGTGCAAGAGGAGTTGGGGAAGGGGAAGGGGAAGGGGTGGGGCGAGTGGGAAGGGGTGAAAAGGGGGGTGCGAGTGGGAGAGGTTTAAAAGGGGCAAGAGTGAGTGTGCGAGGGCAAATGTGGGTAGTGGAGTGTGCAGAGTGAGTGTGCGAGTGTGGAGGTTGCAGTGTGCAAGAGTGAGTGTGCGGTTGCAAGAGGGGTGGGGTGCGAGTGAGTGTGCAAGTGTGCAAGAGGGTGTGCGAGGGAGTGAAGGGAGTGTGAAACTGGAGTGAGGGGCGAGTGTGCAAAAGCGAGTGTGCGAGGGGGAGAGGAGGAGGGGAAAAGAGTGTGCGGGAAGAGTGGTGGGTAAAGCGGTGAAACGAGTGCAAGGTGGAAAGTGGGAGTTGTGCGAGGGGGAAATGGGGTGCAAGAGGTGGGAGGGGGCGATAGGGGGTGGAGAGTGAGGAATGTGGAGAGCGGTGGGCAGGGGGTGGGAAATGTGGGAGGGTGGGAGTGTGCAAGAGTGGGGTGCGAGTGTGCAAGAGTGAGTGTGCGAGGTGCGAGGTGGGTGGAAAAGAAGTGGGTGGAAGAAGTGTGAGGGTGCGGAGGAGTGTGCAGTGTGCAAGAGTGAGTGTGGAAAAGGGGAAAAGTGTGGAAAAGGGGGGAAGGTGGGAGTGGTGTGCGAGTGGAATGTCCCAAAGAGTGGGATGGAGTGTGAATGAGTGGTTGGGGGAGAGTGAGGGAGTTGAGTGGGGGCGAGTGTGCAAGGGGGTGTCGAGCAGGGTGAAGGGTGTGCAAAAGGGTGGGGTGTGCGAGGAGGTGGTGGGAGGGGAGAGTGGTGCGAGGGAAGGGGTGGGGTGTGCAAAAGGAGTGTGCGAGTGTCAGAGAGTGGAAGGTGAAGGAGTGGCAAGGGAAATGGCGAGGGAGTGGAGTTTAAGAAAAATGCTGGAAGAAGAAGGGGGAAGGAGTGTGGAAAAGGAGTGGGAAAATGAAGTTGAGAGGAGTGTGAAAGGTGAGTGTGCAAGAGGAGGTGGAGTGTGCAAGAGTGGTGGGTGTGCAAGAGTAGTGCGAGTGTGCAAGAGGGTGTGCGAGTGTGCAAAGGAGTGGGGTTTAAGGTTGGGGTGCAAGAGCGAGTGGGGAGCGAGTGTGCGAGTGGAGTGTGGTGGTGGAAGAGGAGTGGAGTGAAGGGGTGGCGGGGGAGGGGGGTGGAAAGGATTGGGGAGTGAAAGGGTGCAAGGTGGGTGGAGGTGGTTTTGCGAGTGTGCAAGTGATGTGAGTGTGAGGGGTGTGGAGTGTGCAAAGGTGAGGTGGGGGAGGTGTTCGAGTGGAAGAGTGGTGTGCAAGGTAAGGGGGAAGTGTGCGAAGTGTGCAAGAGAGGTGCGAGTGTGCAAGAGGGGCGAGTGGCGGGGGATGAGGTTTCAGAGTGGGAAGGTGAGGAGAGTGGGGTGGGAAGTGGTGGGTGTGAGGAAAATGTGGCAAAAGGGGGGGAAAGGTGAAGGGGTGGGAGGGGTGGAGAGGAGTTGCGAGGGAGGGGGGCAAGAGTGGAGTGAGTGTGCAAGAGTGTTGTGGGAGTGTGCAAGAGGAGTGTGCAAGGAGTTGGTGAAGGGAGTGTTGGTTGCAATGATGAGTGGGGGGATGAGTGGGAGTGGGAAGGGCAAAGTAGGGTAGGGCAAGGGGGAAGGAGTGTGCAAGAGCGAAAGGGGGGGAAATGGGAAAGGGTTTTGCAAGGGAGTGAAACAGGTGCAAAAGTGGGGCGAGTGTGCGAGGGGTGTGAAATGTGAGAGTGAGGGGAGAGGGTAAAGGGCGGGGAAGATGGCGGGAATTGCAGGGAGGGAGGCGAGTGGAGGTTTGGGAGAGGATGGAAGTGGAAAATGGCGAGGTAAAAGGAGTGTAAAGGGGGTCCCAAAAAAAAGGGGGTGCAGAGGATGGGGTGCAGGGGTGGGGAAAGTTGGGGTGTCAGGAAAGGGAAGGGGGGGAATGTCAAGGGTTAAGGGGTTGCAAACGAGGTGCAGTTGGCGAGTGGGGGGTTTGGGGGGTGGCGAGTGTGGAAAGGGTGTCAGAGGAGTGTGCGTGTCAAGTGAGTGTGGAAGGGGGGTGGGTGCAGAGGAGTGTCAAGATGTTGGCGGGTCAGAGTGGTTAAATTTAAGGGGGAAAAGGGGGAGGGTGTGCGAAAACGAGTTGCAGGGAGGATGTGGGGGGGAGAGTGGGTGGGGAAAGTGGGAGGGGAAAGGGGGGCAGTGGAAAGGGGGGTGTGCAGAGTGGGGTCAAAGGGTTGGGAGGGGTGTGCGATGTGAAGGGAGGTGGTAAAGTGGTGGGGGAAAGAGTGGTGGGAAAAAAGGAGTGTGAGGAGTGGGCGATTGCAAGGATGTAAAATTGCAGACAGTGGAAGGGGGTGAAGCGAGTGGGAAAATGGAGGAGGGGTGGGGGAAAGGGTGCAATGGGGAAGGAGTGGAGGGGGGTTTAAAAAGGGGGGGGAAAATTGGCAAATGGTGGTGAAGGGGGTTTGGAAGTGAAGGGTTTTTGAGTGTGCAGAGAGTGTGCAGAGCGAGTGTGCGAGAGCAGTGTGCAAAGTAGTGGAAGTGTGCAGACGAGTGTGCAAGAGCGAGGCAAGTGTGCAAGATGAGTGTGCAGAGGAGTGTGCAAGAGCGAGTGTGCAAGAGCGAGTGGGGCAAGATGATGTGCGAGAGTGCAAGATGCGAGTGTGCAAGAGCGAGTGTGCGAGTGTGCAAGAGTGAGTGTGCAGTGTGCAAGAGTGTGGCGAGTGTGCAAGAGTGAGGGGTGCGAGTGTGCAAGGAGTTTCAGTGTGCAAGAGTGATGCAGTGCAAGTGAGTGTGCGAGTGTGCAAGAGTGAGTGTGCGAGTGTGCAAGAGTAGTGTGCAGTGTGCAAGAGGAGTGTGCGAGTGAAAGTGAGTGTGCAAGTGTGCAGAGTGAGTGTGCAAGAGCGAGTTGCAAAGCGAGTGTGCAAGAGCGAGTGTGCGAGAGCGAGTGTGCAGAAGCGAGTGTGCGAGAGCTGTGTGCGAGAGTGAGTGTGCAAGCGAGTGTGCAGAGATGGGGCAGAGCGAGTGTCGAGTGTGCAAGAGGAGTGTGCGAGTGTGCGAGTGCGAGTGTGTTGGGGAGCATGTGTGCAGAGGATGTCGAAGTTCGAGATGCGAGTGTGCAAAAGTGAGGTCGAGGAGATGTGCGAGTTGTGCAAGAGTGAGTGTGGCAAAGTGGCAAAAGTGAGGGGTTGCAAAGTGGATGAGTGTCAAAAGGGCAAATGTGCATAAGCGAGTGTGCAAGAGCGATGTGCGAGAGAGTGTGCAGAGCGATGTGCAAGGAGTGTGCGAGTGTGCAAAGTGAGTGTCGATGTGCAAGATGAGGTTTCGAGTGTGCAAGTGATTAGTGTCGAGTGTGCAAGAGAGTGTGCAGAGTGATGTGGAGCGAGTGTTTCAAGATGAGTGTGCAAGAGGAGTGTGCAACGAGTGTGCAAGAGTGGTGTGCAAAAGTAGTGTGCGAGAGTGAGTGCTGGGCAGAGTGTTGCAAGAGTGGTGCAGCAATGAGGGGCAGTGTGCAAAGGGAGTGTGAAAAGTGAGTGTGCAAGAGAGTGCGTGAGTGTGCGAGGCGAGTGTGCAGAGCGAGTGTGCAAGAAGCGAGTGTGCAAGAGCGAGTGTGCAATGATGCCCAGTGTGCGAGAGGGGTTTTGCAAAAGTGAGTGTGCGAGTGTGCAGAGTGGGGTTTCAGAGGAGTGTGCGAAATGTGCAAAAGTGAGTGTGCATGCGCGAGATGAGTGTGCGAGTGTTGCAAGAGTGAGTGAGTGTGCAAGGTGGAGTGTGCGATTCATTGGGAAGAAGATGTCGAAGAAGGAGTGTGCAAAGATGTGGAGTCGAGACGAGTGTGCGAGAGCGAGTGTGCAAGAATGTCGGGGGAGTGCGAAATGTGAGTTGCAGAGCGAGTGTGCGAGATTTGCAGAGTGTTCGAAGTGATTCGATGTGCAAGAGGGAGTGTGGCAGTGTGCAAGAGGAGTGGCGAGTGTGCAAGAGTGAGTGTGCGAGTGTGCAAGAGTGAGTGTGGCGAGTGTGCAAGAGTGATGTGTGCGAGTGTGCAAGAGGAGTGTCGAGAGTGTGAGTGTGCGAGTGTGCAAAGATGTGCGAGTGTGCAGAGGAGTGTCAAGGGGTGAGTGTGCAGGTTGCAAGAGGAGTGTGCGAAGTTGCAAGAGTGAGTGTGCAAGAGGATGTGCAGAAGGAGTAGTGGCAATGAGTTGAGTGTGCAAAAGTGAGTGTGCGAGTGGCAAGATGTGCGAGTAAGAGTGATTGCAAGAGTTGCAGAGTAGTGTGCAGGCAAAGTGTGCGAGTGTGCAAGAGTGAGTGTGCGAGTTGTGCAAGAGTGATGTGCGAGAGTGAGATGTTGCAAAATGAGTGTGCGAAGTGTGCAAGAGCATGTGCAAAGGTGTGCAAGAGCGAGTGTCAGACGAGTTGCAAGAGCGAGTTGCAGAGCGAGTTGCAAAGAATTCAAAGCGAGTTGTGCGAGTGTGCGAGAGGATTGTGCGAGAGGATGTTGCGAGAGGAGTGTGCAAGAGATGAGTGTGCGGAGTGTGCAAGAGTGAGTTTGCAAGAGGAGTGTGCAAGGTGAGTGGGGCAAGAGGAGTGTGCGAGTGTGCAAGAAGTGTGCAGTGTGCAAGATTGGGTGTGCGAAATGTGCCCGGAAGGAGTGTCGAGTGTGCAAGAGTAGTGGCGAGTGTGCGAGAGCATTGCGAAGAGTGAGTGTGCAAAGAGGTGCAGAGCGAGGCGAGTGTGCAGTGTGCGAGTGTGCGAGTGAGGGGGAGTGTGAGAGCGAGTGTGCGAAGAGCAGTGTGGGAAACAGTGTGCAGAGCGAGTGTTGCGAGGCAAAAGGGGGGCGAGCAGAGGGGTTGCGAGTGTGCAGACGATTTTGCAGAGCACAAAATTCAGACGAGTGTGCGAGAGTATTGCCGAGTCTAGTGGCGACATGCAAGTGTGGAGTGTTAGAGTGATTGCGAGGTGAAAGGGTGTAGGCATGTCAAGAGGAGTTGCGATTCAAGTGATGTGCATTTCAGTAGTGTGCAGATAGTTCAGAGCTGTGCAGAGGAGTGGCAAGTGATGTCGGGAGTTAGTGTCGAGTCATGAGATAAATGAGTTGCAAAGAGTGAACGAGTGTGCAAAAGGAGTGTGAAAGCGAGTTGCAACGATTGCAAAAAGGCAGGTGCAAGATAAGTGTCGAGTTTGCAAGAAGATGTGACATGTCAAGATGAGTGGCTTGTGTGCAGAGTGAGTGTGCATGAGTTGCGATGTGTCGAGAGAGTGTCAAGGGGTGTGCAGATGATGTGCGAGTTTTTCAAAAGTGAGTGTCGAGTGTGCAAAGTCTGTGCGAGTGTGCAAGATGAGTGTGCAAATGTGCAAAGTGAGTGTGGAGGTGATGTGCAAGAGGGCAAGTGAGTTCGATGTGCAAGAGAGTGTGCGAGTGTGAGTGGCGAGTGTGCGAAGCAGTGTGAGAGCGAGTGTGCGAGAGCGATGTGCGGGGGAAGAGTGAGTGTGCGAGTGTAAGTGTGCGAGAGCAGTGTGCAAGAGTGCAGTGTGCAAGAGTGAGTGTGCAAGAGGAGTGTGCAAGAGTGAGGTGCAAAGAGTGGGGTGCAAGAGTGAGTGTGCAAGTGAAAAGAGTGTGCGAGAGCGAGTGTGCGAGAGGAGTGTGCAAGAGCGAGTGTGCGAGTGTGCGAAGAGTGATGGCGAGTGTGCGAGAGGAGTGTGCGAGTGTGCAAGAGTGAGTTGGCGATGTGAGTGAGGTGATGTGCAAGAGTGAGTGTGCAGTGTGCAAGAGACGAGTGTGCAAGTGTGCAGAGCAGTGAGTGTGCAAAGAGTGAGTGGTGCAAGTGTGCAGAGCGAGTGTGCAATGAGGAGTGTGCGAGAGTGAGTGTTGCAAGGAGTTGCAAGAGTGCGAGTGTGCAAGAGTGTGAGGTGCGATGTGCAAAAGTGAGTGTGCGAGTGTGTCAAGAGTTGAGTGGCGAGTGTGCAGAGTGAGTGTGCGAGTGTGCAAGAGGAGTGTGCGAGTGTGCAAGATGTGCAGATGTGCGAGTGTGCAAGAGTGAGTGTGCGAGGTGTGCAAGAGTGATGTGCAGAGCGAGTGTGCAGAGTGATGTGCAGAGTGAGTGTGCGGAGTGTGCGAGAGCGAGTGTGCAGGAGCAGAGTGTGCGAGTTGCAGGAGTAGACTGGTTCACATTGCAAAGTGTTAGTGTGCAAGGCAGGTGAAGAGATTAGATTGCAAGAGCCGGTTTGGGGAATTCAAAATGCAGTACAAGTGTGACGAGTGTGCAAGCGATGTGCCGAGTTTCAAGGGTGCCATATCAAGTGGGAGCGATGTCAGATGAGTGTGCAAAGAAGGATTCAAGGGGCGATGTGCGAGAATAAGCAAGTTGCAGTTGCAAAGTAGGTCGAAGCAGTGGCGAAGAGTGTGGAAGGATGGCGAGAGGAGTGGTGCGAGTGTGCGAGAGCAGGTGCGAGAGCGAGTGTCTGAGTGTGCAAAGTTAGTTAAGCATGTGCAGAAGGGCAGTCATGTTGCAAAGTGAGGTGTATGTCAAAGTAATTGTGCAAGTGTGCAAAAGGTGAGTGTGCAAAGTGAGGTGAGTGTGCAAGAGTGAGTGTGCGAAGCTGAGTGTGCCGAGTGTTTCGGTGCAAGAGTGTGCAGTTGCAAAAGGGGTGCGAGGTGAGTGCAAGTATGTGGGGGAGTGTGCAAGAATGAGTTGTGCAGAGTGATGTGCAAAAGGAGTGTGCGAAACGAGTTGGGTGTCAGAGCGAGTGTGCAAGAAAGGGGTGTGCAAGGGATGTGTGAGATGAGTGTGCAAAGAGTGTGCGAGTGGGGAATGAGTGTGCGGGGGTGTGCAAGATGTTGCAAGAGTGAGTCGAGTGTTTCAAGAGTGAGTGTGCGAGTGTTCAAGTGAGTGTGCGAGTGTGCAAGAGGGGTGTGCGAGGAGTGTGCAGAGGAGGTTGAGTGTGCGGGGTGTGCAAGATTATGAAAACAGGGGCAAAGGTGTGCGGGGTGAGTGCAAGAGTTGGAGTGTGCGAGAGCGAGTGGCAAAATTGGGGTGTGCGAGAGGAGTGTGGCAAGAGCGAGGGGTGCAAGAGTGATTGTGCAATGAGGAGTGTGCATGTGGAAGGGGGAGTTGCGAGAGGATGTGCGAGTGTGGCAAGAGGAGTGTGCGAGTGTGGGAAGAGGATGCTTCAAATGTCGAGTGTGCAAGAGTGAGTGTGCGAGTGTGCAAAGGAGTGTGCAGTGTGCAAATAGTGAGTGGTTTCGAGTGTGCAAAGTGAGTGTGCAGTGTGCAAGAGGAGTGTGCAAAGGAGTGTGCGAAGGTGTTGGTGAGGCAGTGTGCAAGAGCGATGTGCGAAAATGTGCAAAAGCGAGTGTGCAGAGCGATGTGGTGTGCAGAGTGAGTGCGAGTGCAAGAGTGATGTGTGCGAGTGTCGAGTGAAGTTTTGCGAGAGCAGGGGAGCAAGCGATGTGCAAGAGGCGAGTGTGCGAGAGCGATTGTGCAAAAGTGAGTGTGCGAGAGGAGTGTGCAGTGTGCAAAGTGTGCAGAGCAGTGTGGGGAGAGCGAGTGTCGAGTGTGCAAGAGTGAGTGGCGAGTTGCAAGATGAGGGCAGTGTGCAAGAGGAGTGTGCGAGGTTTCAAAGAGTGGTGTGCAAGTGTGGCAGAGGAAGCATGTGCAAAGCGATTGTCAAGACGAGTGGCAAGACGAGTGTGCAAGGGGGGCGAGTGTGCAAGAGGGGATGTGCAAGAGTGAGGTGTGCTGAGTGTTTCAAGAGTAGAGTGTGCGAGGTTTTTGCACAGAGTGAGGTGTGCGATGTGCAAGAGTGAGTGTCGAGTGTGCAGAGGGGAGGGTGAGTGGGCAAGAGTGAGTGTGCGAGGTGCAAGATGAGTGTGCGAGTAGTAAGAGTGAGGTAGTGAAGTGGTGTGCGAGACGAGTGGCGAGAGCGAGTGTGCAAGAGCGAGTGTGCAAGAGAGTGTGCGAGACGAGTGTGCAGAGTGAGTGTCGAGTGAAGGTGTGCAAGAATGTGCAGAGCGAGTGTGCGAGTGTCAAAAGTGAGTGTGCGAGTGTGCAAGAGTGATGTGCGAGTGTGAAGAGTGAGTGGGGAGTGGGGAAAAGTGAGTGTGCAAAGTGCAGATGAGTGTGCAAAGGAGTGTGGGGAAAAGCGAGTTGCGAGGCAAAGGCGAGTGTGCGAAAAGGGAGTGTGCGAGAGCGAGTGTGCAAGAGGTGAGGGCGAGTGTGCAAAGTGATGTGCGGGGTGTGCAAGAGTGAGTGTGAGTGTGCAAGAGTGAGTGTGCGAGGTGCAAGAGTGAGTGTGCGAGTGTGCAAGGGGTGGGGTGTGGCGAGTGTGCAAGAGGGGTGGGGTGGCAAAGGTGAGTGTGCAAGAGTGAGTGTGAGAGTGTGTCGAGTGTCAGAGTGATGTGCGAGTGTGCAAGAGAGTTTGGTGCAAAATGAGTGTGCGAGTGTTGCAAGAGGAGTTCGAGTGTGCAAAAGAGTGGCGAGTGTGCAAGGAGTGTGCAAGAATGAGTTGATTCGAGGTGTGCAAGAGGAGTGTGCGAAGAGTGTGCAAGAGGAGTGTGCAAGAGTGAGGTGGCAAGGGGTGAGTGTGCAGTGTGCAAGATGTTCAAAGGAGTGAGTGTGCAAGGTGAGTGTGCAAGAGTGAGTGTCGAGTGAGTTGCGAGTTTGTGCAAGAGTATGTGCGAGTGTGCAAGAGCGAGTGTGCAAGAGTGGTGCAGTGTGCAAAAGGTTTTCAGGGGCAGTGTGCAAGAGAGTTTATTGAAAGGAGTGTGCAAACGAGTGCGAGAGCGAGTGTGCAAGAGAGTGGTGCAAGAGGAGTGTGCGAGTGGGGGGAGTGTGCGATTTGCGAGTGTCAAGAGGAGTGTGCAGAGAGTGTGCGAGATGCAGTGGTCGAGAGCTAGAGTGTGCGAGAGCGAGTGTGCGAGAGCGAGTGTGCGAGTGTGCGAGAGCGAGTGTGCGTAAAGACGAGTGTGCGAAGGCGAGTGTGCGAGAGTGAGTGTGCAAAGTATGTGAGTGTGCAAGAGCGAGTGTGCATAGAGCGAGTGTGCAAGAGCGAGTGTGCAAGAGTGATGTGCGAGTGTGCAAGAGGAGTGTGCAGAGCGAGTGTGCAGAGGAGTGTGCGAGTGTGCAAGAGTGAGTGTGCGAGTGTGCAAGAGTGAGTGTCAGTGTGCAAGATAGTGTGCGAGTGTGCAAGAGTGAGTGCGAGTGTGCGAAATGGTGTGCGAAATGAGTTTGCAAAAGTGAGTGTGCGAGGGTGCAGAGTGAGTTGCGAGTGTGCAAGAGAGGCGATGTGCAAGAGGAGTGTGGGGAGTGTGCAAGAGTGAGTGTGCGAGTGTGCAAGATGAGGGGTGCGAATGGCAAAAGGTGAGTGTGCGAGTGTGCAAAAGGGGTTGCGAGAGTCAGTGTCAAAGAGTAGTGTGCGAGAGCGGTTTTGCAAAAGTGAGTGTGCGAGTTGTGCAAGAGTGATGTGCGATGTGCAAGATGAGTGTGCGAGTGTGCAAGATGAGTGTGGAGAGCGAGTGTGGCGAGCAGTGGGTGTGCAAGAGTGAGTGTGCGAGTGTGCAAGAGTGAGTGGCGAGTGTGCAAGAGGGAGTTGCGGTGTGCAAAAGTGAGTGTTGCAGTGTGCGAGAGTGAGTGTGCAAGGAGTGGTGCAAAATGATGTGCAAGAAATTCGAGTGTGCAAGAGGAGTGTGCAGAGTGGGCAAATGTGCAAAAGGAGTTTTGCGAGAGCGAGTGTGGAGAGGGAGTGTGCAAGAGTGTGCGAGTGTGCAAGAGAGTGTGCGAGTGTGCAAGAGGGGATGTGCGGGGGAGTGACAAAATTGGGGGCATTGGGAAGAGGAGTGTGCAGAGGGGTTGGAGTGTAAATGAGTGTGCGATTGTGCAAGATGGGGGGAGAGGGGCAGAGGGGTGTGCGATGTGCAGAGGAGTGGCGATTTGGGGGAAGCGAGGTTTGGCAAGTGGCCCAAAAGATGGTTTTCGATTTGGCA
>JARQOC010004424.1:0-10065 GCA_033576535.1 Allobates femoralis
TTCATGGTAATTCCTCAGTCTATATATACACATGCACATACACACACAGCACTATACATAACATAGCACTATATATAATAGAGGTGGGGTGGGAAATTAATACAGCAGGAGCCCACACATAGCCCCCTGTATACAGCGGGAGCCCACACAGGAGCTCCGGGCAGAAGCCAAGATTACCCTCATTATAATCCGCCACTGGGTACAACAGACATACAAGAGGGTCACATAAGGATTCTACAAACTTTTGTCATTGATCAATGATAGAAAAGACACATACCTTTGGTGAATACAATGAGGCAGAAACTAAGGCGAACCAGTTTCTCAAGAAAAGCTGGCGAATTTTGTGAATGGTAATCTCTTGATTTGTCGAACTTTTCTACCCGACCCCACCATACAGTATTCTTAATTATAAGGTAGAATAGAACCCAAAAAGTTAGTGTACAGGAACAAAATCCTGGCTTCAGAATTACATCCCAAGACAGGAATACTAGAGGATGGTTCCGAGGCTGATCCTGCAGCTGCGTCCCAATGGTACTGAGCAATATCAACAAACAGTACTGAGAAAATCTATCATCAAAGAGACTGAAAAATTCCAAAACACTAGGGTGAGGTCACTGGTTAATTAAGATCAGAAACAAATAACTAAGAATTTCCTCACAGTGACTCACAAATCAGAACAGAACAGACCATGGCGCAGACACCGTGCATGGGATACGTAGCATGGTGCCAGTGTAAGTATATAAAAAACAATAAATAATGGGAAATTTCATACTAAATAGTGAATACTATAACAGAGCTTAACAAGAGTTGTAGAGACAAGTGGGTGCTCAGCACCCCAACCATCAGTTCAGCTGTAAAAGTGCCTGGCATTCAGCTAAATGGGGCACTGGAAATAAAGCTTACAGTAGATTTCAGGTATTTACTAGGACCAAGGGTAATGCTTGGGGTGCTGTAGGTTGAATGCTAGCCCTCACTACCAAGAGACCTGTAAAATGATTAAAAGCATCAGAGAAGAAACCATTCTACAGACGTTCTTGGAGTTAGAGCATTGTTTATTTACATCATCAGGGTAGGATCAAGTCCTTCCTCATTCTCACCAAGACTAGAGGAGCAACATGGTGAACTCCCTTCAGATGATCTCACACCACATCATCAGAAGGGTTCAGGGAGGGCAGGAATGCTCTAGTAAACGTAATTCTCTGCTTGATTCCAGACAAGGTATAGAGAAGGTTTGTGGAACCAGTGTATAAAAGGTCGAAAGTAATGGTCCAAAACATTAAATCCTACAGAGAGAAAGGGCCCGATTCATCATTTGTGAACTTTGTTAAGTTTCTTTTCTTTTTTTGTCTGGTGTCCTTTCACTCTCTCCTCAGTCCTAAAGCAGTAAATCAAGTTTTATTAAGTTCAACAATAAAATATTACATGGACAAGTATTATTAAAGCACCGAACATTAAACCAGCCAGGAGCATTACTCCATTATTGAAGAAAAGAAAGACTTCTCTTGACCCATCATGTACTAATAACTACAGACCAGTCTCCGATCTCCCCTTCACCTCTATACTCTTGGAGCGCCTGGTCTACTCCCGCCCCACCCGTGACCTCTCCCCTCACTCGCTCCTAGATCCATTACAGTCTGGTTTCAACCCCCAACGCTCTACAGAAACTGCCCTCAAAGTGACCAATGACCTGCTGACAGCAAACCGTTACGATAAACTCTCTCTGTAGCTTTTGACCCTTTTGACCACCATCTCCTACTCACTATGCTGCTCTCCATCGGCATAAAGGACACAGCTCTCTCCTGGCTCTCTTCCTATCTTTCTGACTGCTCTCACAGTGTATCATTTGCTGGCTCCTCTTCCTCTCCTCTTCCTCTCACTATTGGGGTCCCTCAGGACTCAGTCCTTAGCCCTCTTTTCTCTTTACACGGCCCCGATTGGCACACCATCAGCAGATTTGGCTTCCAATACGATCTTTAAGCTGATGACACACAACTATACACTTCCCCCCCTGACCTTACCCCCGATGTACTACAGAACACCAATGACTGTCCTGTCTGCAGTTTCCAACATCATGTCCAGTCTCTATATGAAACTCAACCTTTCCAAAACTGAACTACTTCTGCTCCCTCCCTCCACTAACCTCCCTAAATATGACATCTCTCTCTCTGTGTGTGGCACCCCGAAAATGCCTAGGCAGCAGGCTCGCTGTCTGGATGTTATGTTTGAAACCGATTTCTCTTTCATCTCCCATACACAATCTCTCGCCCGCTCTTGTCGCTTGCACCTGAATAACATCTCTAGAATCCTCCCCCTTCCTCACAATGCAAGCAACAAGAACCCTCACTGTGGTTTTGATCCACTGCCGCCTTGATTACTGAATTCTCTATTAACTGGCCTCCCCCTCACTAGAGTTTCACCTCTCCAGTCCATCCTGAATACAGCAGCCAGGATCTGGCTAATTGTTCCTCTGATGCCTCCACTATGTGCCAGTTATTGTATGGTCTGCCTATACAATATAGGATCCATTTTAAGTTGCTTGTTCTCACCCAAAAAGCTCTTCACAGTGTGGCATCCCCCTTCCCTTCATCCCCTCCCTCACCTCTGTCTATCACCCTACACGTTCTCTGTGCTCCACAAGCAACTTTCTACTAACATCCACACTAATCTGTACCTCCCACTCCCAGCTCCAGGACTTCTCCAGAGCTGCATTAATTCTCTGGAATGCTCTACACCAAGAAATTTGGATTAACCACAACTTACACAGTTTTAGGCGCTCCTTAAAAACACATCTTTTTAGGGTGGCCTGTCACATTCGCTAATCAAACTCCTTTATAAATAACTCATTCACAATTTGTCTGAACATAATTCTCCATAACACCCCACCGCAACCAAAAGCATTACTAAGATTTGCTGGTGACTGGCTTTTATCTATCCCCTATTTCTTCAAGATGTCTGGACCATCATTGTATATAGGAACCTGTACTTTGTGTCACCCCTACCTAATTGTAGATTGTCAACTCTTACAAGCAGGATCATAATTAATTTTGCTTTAATTATTGTACGTTATTCTAGTTATTCTATAACTGTTACTGATGTCTGTATATGAACCTCTGCATTGTAAAGTGCTGCAAAATATGTTGGCACTATATACATAAAAGATTATTGTTATTGTGGCATTTGCTGTCATTCATACAAAATTCATCTATATGGCACACTAAATTAATTTTGTGCAAAATCAAATTTATTTTTTATTCTGGTCTTCAACTTAGTGAAAAAGCTTGCACGTTTTGCTAAAATGATGCAAACATTTGTGCCAAGTTTGGCCACTACTATTGCAACCCCTTCTCATTTCGCATGTTTGGGCCCATTAAATTATAAAAAAAAAAAATAGTAGTAATCTTTATTTACATAGCGCCAACATATTCCGCAGTACTTCACAAAGTTCATGTTTAAACAATCATAAGAAACAGTTATTAGAAAAAAATACAAAGCATAATACAACACAATACAAAAAATATAATACAAAGCATAATACAATACAATAATTAGAGCAAAATAATGACAGCCCTGCTCATAAGAGCTTACAATCTAACAATGAGGTGGGGGCGTGACACAAACTACAGGTGCTTATTTACAATGATGGTATAGTCAAGTTCATGAGATGGGGAACAGATAGGAGCTGTATAAGTGGCCACCAACCATTATTTGTGGTCCACTTGAGACTGGTCATGATAGGCCACCCTAAAAAGATGTGTTTTTAGGGATCGCATGAAACTATGCAAGTTGTGGATACACCCAATTTCTTGGGGTGGAGAATTCCAGAGAATTGGTGCAGCTCGGGAGAAGTCTTGGAGCCGGGAGTGGGAGGTTCAGATTAATGCAGAGGTGAGACTAAAGTCACTTGCAGAGCGAAAAGAAAAAGAGAATTTTGTTTACGTACCGTAAATTCTTTTTCCTTTAATCATCAATGGGAGACCCAGACAATGGGGTTTAGGGCTCCGCCCTCCGGAGGTCACACTAGGTACTACAAGTTTGTAGACACCGCCTCCTCCGCTTATAAACCCCCACCGTAGGAAACATCCTCAGTTTAGTCCATAAGCTGCGAGGAGAAAAATGAACCACACCCGAAACATCGGGAAGAATACCGTGCACAGACGGTTTGAACAACCCGGAAAAAAAAAACACTGTCTCAACAGAGAACAGATCAAATGCAAACATGCAACGGAACAACTGGGTGGGTGCTGGGTCTCCCATTGATGATTAAAGAAAAAAGAATTTACGGTACGTAAACAAAATTCTCTTTTTTCTGGTCATCATAATGGGAGACCCAGACAATGGGGATGTCCTAAAGCAATACCCCAGGGCGGGAAGAGTTCCTCAACAAGACGGATAATACACGGTCCCCCTTAAAGGTGGGCAACCGCCGCCTGGAGGACCCGCCTGCCCAAACTTGCGTCCGCAGAGGCATGGGCATGCACCATATAGTGCTTTGAGAAAGTGTGCAGGCTGGACCAGGTGGCCGCCTGACACACCTGTAGAGCAGATGCTCGATGTCGCAAGGCCCATGAGGCACCTACAGCTCTAGTAGAGTGTGCCTTCAAACCAACCGGGAGAGGCAAACCAGAAGACCGGTATGCCTCCTGAATGGGAGCCTTGATCCATCTGGCCAAGGTCGACTTCGAAGCCGCGGACCCCTTACAGCGACCCATCGTGAGGACAAATAAGGAATCCGAACTCCGAAAGGAGGCGGTCCTGGACACATAAATGCGTACAGCTCTCACGAGATCCAAAGTATGGAGGTCGCGCTCAACCTGATGAACGGGAGCGGGGCAAAATGATGGGAGAACAATCTCCTGGTTTAGGTGGAAAGTTGAAACCACCTTCGGCAAGAATTCAGGCCGCGGGCGCAGCACCACCTTGTCTTGGTGAACCACCAGGAAGGGTGACTTGCACGAAAGTGCAGCCAATTCTGAGACCCTTCTCAGAGACGTAATTGCCACCAGAAAAACCACCTTCTGGGACAGACGAGAGAGAGAGATGTCTCTCAGTGGCTCAAACGGCGGTTTCTGCAGTGCCGCCAGGACCATGTTGAGGTCCCAAGGGTCCAGAGGTCGTCTGTAAGGCGGAACCACCCGAGACACCCCCTGCAGAAATTGACGAACCTTTGGGAGGAGCGCCAAGCGCCTGTCAAACAGCACTGAAAGTGCTGATACTTGACCTTTCAGAGAGCCAAGGGATAATCCCAACTCCAAACCCGACTGTAGGAAGGCCAACAATGTCGGGATGGACAGGGGCCACGGTGAGCGTCCACCAGAGGCACACCAGGAGAAAAAGATTTTCCACGTTCTGTGGTATATCTTCCTGGAGACAGGTTTCCTTGCCCGATTCATCGTGGCAACCACCGTAGGAGAGAAGCCCCTGGATGTCAGCAACCAGGCCTCAAGAGCCATGCAGTCAATCTGAGGGCCCTGGAATTGAGGTGGAAGAATGGCCCTTGCGCGAGTAGATCTGCGCGTTCTGGAAGAGCCCACCGGTGTCCGCCTGACAGTTGCCAGAGGTCCGGGTACCAGGACCTCCGGGGCCAATCTGGAGCCACTAGAATGGCTACTCTGCATTCTGTCCTGATTTTCCACAGAACCCTGGGAATCAGAGCGAGAGGCGGGAACACATATGGCAGCTGGAAGCTGGACCAACTCAGGATCAGGGCATCCGCCCCCAGAGACTGAGGATCCCACGATCGTGCCATGTATTGGGGTACCTGATGATTCAACCGTGAGGCCATCAGATCCAATTCCGGAGTGCCCCATTTGCTGCAGATGTCCCGGAAGACGTCTGGATGCAGGGACCACTCTCCGGCGTCCATCCCCTGTCGGCTCAGGTAGTCGGCCTCCCAGTTCTCGACCCCTGGGATGTGAACTGCGGAGATCAGGCAGCCGTTTTCCTCCACCCAGGCTAGAATGCGGTGGACTTCGGCGAGGGCCTGAGCACTTCTGGTCCCTCCCTGATGATTTATGTAGGCGACGGCCGTCGCATTGTCGGACTGAACCCGAATGGGTTGTCCTGACAGGAATTTCTGAAACGCCAGGAGCGCCAGATAGACCGCCTTGATCTCCAGCACGTTGATCTGTAATGCCGACTCCGCCTGGGTCCAGAGGCCTTGAGCCCTGTGATGTAAGAACACCGCGCCCCAGCCCTTCAGACTGGCGTCGGTGGTCACCACTAACCATGACGGTTTTAGAAAGGACCGGCCCCGTGACAGATGATGTGGCAGGAGCCACCACTGTAGGGAGTCCCTGGTCGATTGTGACAGCGTCACCAGCCGATTCAGAGAAATCGTCCTTTTGTCCCATCGGCGAAGAATCTCCAACTGGAGAGGACGGAGGCGAAACTGTGCGAAAGGCACCGCCTCTATCGCCGCTACCATGCGCCCCACCAGCTTCATCAACTCCCGTAGGGAAGATTGTGGTGACAGGAGAACATTCTGCACTCCTGATTGGATCGCAAGCTGTTTGGCTTGAGGTAGGGACACCAGGGCTGAGTCCGTGTGGAAGTCCATGCCCAGATATGTCAAAGACTGGGTCGGAACCAGGGTCGACTTTGGAATGTTGAGAAGCCACCCGAACTGTTCCAGAGACTTCATGGTCACCTCCAGGCTCACCCGACAAAGGTCTTCCGATGGCGCCCTGACCAGCAGGTCGTCCAAATAGGGAATGACGGCGTGTCCCTGCACATGCAGGAGAGCCATCATTGAGGCCATCACCTTTGTGAACACTCGTGGTGCCGAGGCTAGCCCGAATGGCAGTGCCACAAATTGGAAGTGTTCTTCCCCCACTGCGAATCTCAACCAGCGCTGATGAGCCGGTGCAATGGGCACGTGAAGGTAGGCGTCTCGGATATCTATGGACGCCAGGAAGTCTCCCTGTGACACAGCCGCGATCACGGAGCGCAGGGATTCCATACGAAACTTCCGGACCAACACGTGGCGGTTGAACAACTTGAGGTCCAGAACCGGACGAAAAGAGCCGTCCTTCTTTGGGACAATAAAGAGGTTGGAGTAAAAACCCCTGAACCTCTCTCCCGTGGGTACTGGGACCACCACTCCGTCTCTGCGGAGTCCCTCCAACACCAGATGAAAAGCCTGAGCTTTGTCTAGGGATGGAACAGACCAATGGAATCGGTGTGCCGGCTGTGACGTCAGCCCTATCCTGTAGCCTTTTGAGACTACGTCTCGGACCCACTGGTCTTGGACGTGGAGAAGCCATCTGTCCTGGAAAAGAGACAGGCGGCCCCCCACCTGTGGGGAGACAGGATGAAAGAGCGAGTCATGCCGAAGCGGGTTTAGGGGTGGCAGCTGCAGCCCCTGCCGGCTTCTTTTGGCGACTTTTGTTGCGCCACTGAGTGGAGGGCTTGCCCCCACGGTCCGCGCGAGCGGACGCCGCTGATGACTGCGAGCTGGGGCGAAAGGACCACTGTTTTGGGTTCCTTTTCACGGTATACCGTGGCTTAGGCTTATTCTGCGGTATCTTAGACTCAGCAGAATCCTTTATCAGCTTGTCCAGCTCGGTGCCGAAGAGCCTGTCACCAGCAAACGGAAGATTTTGCAAAATCTTCTTAGACGTGGCATCTGAGTCCCAAAGACGCAGCCACAACAACCTGCGGATCGCTATAGCATTGGCCGAAGCCACAGCCGAGCGAGTGGCAGTTTCCAAAGTTGCCGTCCTGGCGTAATCCGCATAAGCCCTTGCCCTGTCGGAGAGTGCCAGGACCTCTGGGCTGGCCCTAGCTAGATCAGAGATACCATCCAAGCAGGAGGTAATCGCTTGTAGGGTCCAGACCGCGGCAAAATTAGGGGCAAATGAAGACCCCACAGCCTCATAGGAAGACTTGGCGAGTTGCTCGACCTGTCTATCAGTAGCATCCTTCAATGAGGAGCTATCAGAGGCAGAAAACAAGGAGCGTGCAGCAATCCTAGTCATGGAAGCGTCCACCTTAGGGGACTGTGACCATTCCAGAAGCACCTCCTGAGGAAAGGGGAAGCGATTGTCCTTAGGTTTACGGACATAACGCCGCCCAGGATGTAACCTGGGAGCTCTAATCACCCTTCCAAAATTAGTGTGGTCCATAAAGGACCCACTTGGTCTTGCCTCCGGCCGCAGCCATTGATAGACCTCCTTGGGGTGAACAGTCACCTCCTCAGGAGGAGTGACCAGACGTAATGTCTCATTGATGGAGGACACCAGATCCTCCACCCCATCTGGAGGTTCAGAGACAGACCCGAGAGTAGAACCCCCATCATCTTCCTCACCATCAGAGGAACGCTCCTCCTCAGAGAGAGCTTGGAGCTCTGGAGAGGCCTCACGAGCTCGCTTAGGGGGTCTCACAGAAGAAAGTAAGAAGCACCCGGGGGTAACTGGGAGGAGTAGCTGGGTTTTCCAGCCTCCTATGAAGTGCCTCCAGGGATTGCGACATGGAGGACATCTGGGACAGCAGAGATTCATTTATCTTATTCTGTGCTTCCCATGTCCCTGGGATCACCCGAACCTCAGGGTACAGACCCACAGATTCTGATCCAACAGTAACTGTCCGGGTCTCTGGGCGTCCGCAATTATTGCAGGACCCCTCCACCAGTGAACCGTTGCATGTAGCGCAGGTAATGGTGCCATCTGCCGTCTTAGCAGCATGCTTCCTTCCTGAGGACATCGCCACAGTAGGGGGAAATAAGCCAAGTTGTAACAAACAAACCGGAGATCCCGGTGGCTTACCGACCGCAGTAAGCGGTAGGAGGAAGCGGTGTACGTGTGTGACCTCCGCGAGTTCCGGTCTCCCTTGGAAAGTGCAGACACACGCTGCAGCCAGATCCCAGCCGGGAAGAGAGGGAGAAGATGGCCGCCGACAGTAAAGTCATAGGCGTGGCCAGGAACACGCGGGAGAACACAAAACACGCCCATCGGTGATGTCACCGTAAGAGCTGCTTCCTCCTCCTCCAGGCAGCCTCAGTAATGGAGGTGCCAGAGCCCGCAGCGCGGGAAAAGAGTGTGTAACAATGCACATACACACACAGACTGCATGCACAAAATAAACATCAGCAGTCTACAGCCTCAGCCCCTGAGACACACAGGGCGGTCAGCCAGAGTGACCCCAGCACAGGGTACACCAACAGAACCGCGGACCCGAGGGTAACCGCGCGGTCTGAGTGTCATGACACCAAGTGACAGACACTACCCCCAGGCACACAGGAGACACACCAGGTGCCTCAGTGCCGGTCCGGTCTGTAAGCACCTTTAGGGAGGCCTCGGACGGGGGTACAGCACCAGTCCGGAGTGTAAGCACCATTTAGGGAGGCCTCGGACTGGGCTGGCTCCGTCCGGTCTGTAAGCACCATTTAGGGAGGCCTCGGACGGAGCGGAGCTGTGCAAGGCTCCAGGCTCCCCCTCTCCAGAGCCTCCATGGAGGGATGGAAAGGAAGGAGCTCGACAGCGTACCGGGAGAACAGCAAGTGTCCAGGCTAAAAAGCCCTCCGGTACCTCCACCAGCGTGTTCCACAAAGGGTGAGCGGGGAGACTGTCGAGGGTCCCAACCGGGACCATTTACCTTGTCTTCATACGCCATCACGTAAGCTGTGAGAATGCAGTGAAGTGCAAGCAAAGCGTGATCCTCCGAGCACACTAAGTTTAAAACTGAGGATGTTTCCTACGGTGGGGGTTTATAAGCGGAGGAGGCGGTGTCTACAAACTTGTAGTACCTAGTGTGACCTCCGGAGGGCGGAGCCCTAAACCCCATTGTCTGGGTCTCCCATTATGATGACCAGAAAAGGGTGGGTTGATGGACAGAGATGAGGGAGAAGATGTAGGGAGGTGCTGCACTGTGAAGGGCTTTGTGGGTGAGAACAAGCAGTTTGAAATGGATCCTACAGTGTGTAGGCAACCAGTGTAATGACTGGCATAGAGCAGAAGCGTCCGAGTAACGATTAGCTAGGTAGGCGATCCTGGTTGCTGCATTAAGGATGGACTGGAGAGGGAGAGTCTAGTGCGGGGGAGGCCAATTAAGAGAGAATTACAATAGTCA